>JAOWAN010000043.1:8192379-8204170 GCA_028566635.1 Lobelia cardinalis
AATTTTTATAATAGAGTCAAATACATTGCATAAAATCGTGTGTCCAGTCAAACAGGACAATAAAAATGAAACGGAGGAAGTAAAAAAGAGTGGGGACAAGAGATCCATCAAAGCCAAATCAAGCCAAACAAATATGTAAAGCAGCCCTCCACACCCTAGATAAATCTGCTTAAGATATACATTTGAATGCCCCAAACCCTAGCCCAAAGTGAAAGCTGAACAGAGATCCTCTCCCATAAAAATGAAGAGAAGTAATTTGGGTATGATTTGATTGGTATGTGCATTTAATTTGACAACTAAGCTCTATATATGACAGCCATAGACTCACTTTAGATTACGGGACTGAATGTTAGGTCCTACGAAATAACCTCCTAATTGAGTATAGCGATAATGAGAATGTTAAGGAAGATTCTGTGAACAAGAAACGGTAAACTTGAGATAAACATATTCGTTTTGATCGTAAAAGTACCCTCAATAAGAGTGGGAGAAAATCGCCTGAGATGGTTCAGGATATACAAGAGACTTATAAGGGCAAACAGTAGCATGTGTGAGAATTCAGTAATAATCATCAAGTACTGCTAGATGGCAGGGAAGACTAAGTATAACCTGGAGGGCATGGTTGAGTAGGATATGGGTTAGCCTAGGTTGATGTGTAATCTTGCATTGGATCCAATAGTGGCAAGAAGGTATTTATGCCAGCCAATCTAAGTGATGCGACACAGACTGTTGAATTTAGTTGAGTTTTAAATTGCCTAGTTTCTGCATTAGTATGTTCTTACTAGAACCTTTTTTACAGCTTGGGTCTGCAGAACTTTTTGTCAAGGAATCGAAGTTTCTAATATTTGGTAATGGTGAAGACAAGCCTCCAACTGGATTTATGTTTGAGAAGCAGCTGATGCGTGGATTATATTTTCATCAATCTCCTGCAAAGGTACCTCTGCAATTTAAATTTCAGACTACTAGTTCTTGGTAGCCATTTTGCTTCTATTTATTCCCATAGTAGAAATTAGTGGAGTTCCTCTCCTATTGTACTTCAGAACCAAAAGATATAAGTTGTAATGACAACCTTATAAGAAAATGAAAATCAGTATTAATTCTGGAGAAATGAAAGAGGAGTTTGTAGCATTTGGTGGAACATTGCAGTTCTTGTACTCTCATAATTATGATAATAGTTATGAAAATTTAATCTTATGAGTTTCGCAGCATGTATGTGGTGGCAGAAGTGTACAAGCTGTAATTTTTAAAGTATGAGACATCTATGTTCTCTCCGTTACTTTACTCAGTAAGAATAAGATGTTAAAATGAGTGAACTTTATTGGTTCACAGCTGAAAGTCACTACATTTGAGTAAGGTATAATTTTCCACTTGCATCAGATAACTGTAATGTAAGACATGCACAGCCCATTCTGTTATGCGTCATATTTCCTTTCCTTTTTCTCTTTGATTTCATAGGCAATTATGAAAATTTTCTTTTGTAAAATTAACTATCCATATACATGTTTAAGAACTTAGAAAAGCAAACTATCAAGTTTGTATAGCCAAGGATATCCTCTGGATTAGATTGTTTTTGCTTACCTCTTGGTGCTTAGTAAACATTCGTTTATAAAAACATATTAGTACTGAAACTGCTCTACCGCTTGACAACTTCTTTCCTTACTGGAAAAGGAGATTCTATTAAGAGAGAATATACAAGCGGAAAGAAATCATGTAATGAAAATGTTGAAATTGCATACTAGATACAAAAGTCCCAGAATGAACTATACGAAGAGATGGTGTAGATATATTAATCACATCGTTCTCACTGTTAAGCAATCAAACTGCCCATTGTTGGAACTATTTTACTATCAGGATATATGTAATCCGAAGTTCAAATGTTCCTGACACATTGTGATCCATTACAGGATGTTGCTTTGGCCATGGCTTCCATGAGACCCATCCCTCTTGGCCCTATCATGGAGAAGCTATCACTGTCAGCTCAGAAATATGGGAAGGGGCGGAGGTTCTACGTTCAAACACTAGATGATCACGCACTCTCTCCGGACATCCAAGAAAAGCTTGTGCGGGAAAACCCACCTGAAGGAGTTTTCAAGATCAAGGGCAGTGATCATTGCCCTTTCTTCTCAAAGCCTCAGTCACTCCACAAAATTTTACTTGAAATTGCTCAGATTTCATAGCACAGAATTTTAGAAAGAAAGGTAGTGGGTTTTCATCGATAGAAAAAAGGCATAATTTGTTTCGAGCTTGTAGAGATGTGTACAACGGGAAAGGCTGTATGATAGAAATTGGGGACACCATTTTTTTTGGTTTAAATATAATTCAACTTTGTCATTGTTTACATTGTAAATCTAAGATTAATAGTGATAACTTATTTGGTTTACTGCTTGAACAAGTGTTTCTTACACAATCTTTTCCTTAGTTGGATGATTTACTTTCTTTTCCATGTACTGCTTTGTGGAAGTAGCTTCCTTTCTCTAAAGGAAAAGAAAGGGAGGAAAGGGAGAATGTTAAGGAACGTCATCACTCTTAAGATACCGTAAAGCTAGTGGTTTTCCTCATTCTCAGAGTGCCTCATTCTACTTCTCATGTGCTTGTATTTGAAGGGCCAACTTGAACCCAGTTCATTTATAATGGTTCACAGTTGTAGTCACCTCTATGTCAGGTCCTCTTTACCTCATTTTGGTCTTATCCAAGACGGTGATTTTCTGAATTAATATCAAGGTCCAGTTCAATTATGACATATACCCAACTGGTGGAATTGCCGTCAGAAGCAATTTCTTGTATGAGGTTAGAACTGAGATAGCCTATTTCCTCTTATCTTCAGCAAAGGTTGTTAGCTAGAGCCACATGTAGGAAATCTAACTGCTCTCCTTTGGTAGAAATTGTGGAGAATGTAGCAAACGATGTTGGCTAGAGCACTGGCTTTCATGGCCGGGTTGTGTATGCTACCTCTGGATGAAGGGACACCAGACCAGGGGATCAGATCTCGAAGTCAGATTATCGACGCAAGGTAAAAACTTGTGTAATGGCTGGGGTATACCACTTCGAGCTATGCAGTTTTTTCTTCAAAAAGGAATTCCCAACTGCCCACAAAAACACATATACCCCAAAAGGCCAAAACAGAAAAGGATGGATGGCAAGTAAATCTCATGGTTGAAGCAGCTCTGGCAAACGGAGGGGCATAGCTAGTCAAATCCTTGTGGCAATTTACCATGGAACCAATGAACCCATAACTTAATATAAGTCGCAGTAACCATTTTCAGGACTAACATGCTTGTTGGCAACAATTATAATGTTTTCAGCCCGAAACGATGATGTCCTATAAAGCTAGATCAGAACACATCAAGCTCATGTCCTAAGAAAATTCTTCGCAAAAGAGCAAATAGACATATTTAGAAACAGATTGGAAATATTGAAGATCATAGATTTTTCCTAACCTTTTCCAGCAATTATAACCTCAAATATGAAAACAACCATTCAAATAATAAATAAATATTTCTGATTGAGAACCAAAATTTCTTCTACAAACATGTCGTACATTTGCACCATAACAGGTATCTACTAAAACAGGTGGTAAATAAAAGAAGTAAACCAAAAATAAGAATAAAACTCCTCCTGAGGACTTAGAATACAAAGTAATGTGTATGCCACATTTGAGATAAGCCACTGTTTAACCTAGCATCTTATCAATCCTCATGTAGAGCCTTCATCAAATATAGTCTGCTAAAACTTTGGCCCGCGACACTGCATGTAACAGTTCAGATATATGTCAGCTTCAAACAAGATTCAATGATTTTTTTCACGAGCAGGGCAGCATACAGAAATTAACTATAATATGCAGACGAGCACTCATCACAACCGGCATTTGATCAATCAACTGCTATTTCACCAAGTTGTGATTGAGATACGGATACCCATGATGAGTATGAACTTGATTAGCGCAAATAGTAAAATGAGTAACTCGAGTCCATCCACATTATAGGGAAGCTAAATTGCATTTTTTGTTTCAGTATCCAGAAAGTTCACTAGTCAGGTACAGGGGTGGAACCAGGATTTTTTTAGAGGGGGGGCAAAAGATTGTGGGGGTTCGGGGACAGCGCCCCTGAAAATATTTTTTTGTGATATTAATAGGGGTATTTCTTTTACACTTATTAAAAATATTCACACAAACTAATATAAATACGAAAAAATATAAAAATAATAGGAGAGGGAGGGCTAAATAAAATGGAAGGGGGGGCTAAACGAAAATTTTCTAAAGGTAAACTAAAAAAAAAAAAAAACTCCCTAGCCCCTCAAATTTTTTTTTAGGGGGGGGGGGGCACCGCCACCCCTAGCCCTCACTATGTTCCGCCCCTGGTCAGGTAGAAATTTCCCCGACTTGTTCGACAAAGCATCACTCTTAATCTTCAAAACTGGCATTGTGTAAATAACCAGAGGATGATATCTAGCTGCTAAAGAGAATCTTAACTCACCCGTTGATTTGGTTGCAGTAGTTGGAGATTTGATTTGTTATGAGGAAGCTATCCAGCCTTGATGGCTCAGGGAGTGGCTTAAAGACGGGATTTGAAGGATCCTCTTCAGGCAATGGCTCTTCTCCTGCTGCTTTCCGTGCCATGTTCTCAGCCCTATCAAACACTCATCCACCAGCCGCAAAAAATGTAAGTATAAAGTGCCGGAATATATAATAAAGATAAATCATATACCAGCATGAAACATTGCACTAAATACAGTTGCATCATGCTTTCACTTCTCAAAGAAAAATCCTGTAGTCAACTAAACACCTGAAGATTATCATATTCTTATATTATCGCTGTTATCATTATTATTATTTTCAACAAAGAATTTGTTAGAAGATGGGACCTGACGAGATATCTTATCCCATCCAAAATTCCAAATAAATGATACTCGAGCTTAACAAAACTATTCGCACACGTCTGGATAATTAACACTACGAAATTACTAATTTTGATAGTAGAGCATGCCCAAAAAAATGTCATTCAAATTCACAGGATTCATTTAAATGCAAGACAATAAATAAAGTATGCATCCAGAGTACCTTCTCTTCTGAAGCCATGCCTGCTGTTGTGCTTGCTGACGAGACAGGTTGCGATAGTAAAATTGGAACTGAAAGCAAGAAATGTAGCGTTATTATGTGAATCCACATTATTAAAACTCCACATTTCAAAGGTACAAAAAAGACAAGGGAAGAGAGGGGAAGAGAGAGGAAGAGAGGGAGGGAGGCGGGGGAAAGGTTAACCTTCTGCTGTTCCATCGAAAGATCATCCATGCATTCAATCAAAAATTCAACATTTCTCTCCATGAATGGATTTGTCGATAGTTGTAGCCTGTCATAGTCAGACTAGTAACAAAAATGAAATTAGAATTCACAACGGTATTAATGATGAGTCTCCTGTTACCAAATAAAAGATTACCTGGGTGACCGGTGAGTCGGATTCTAGTTCAGTCATAACGGCACTTATAAGAGCAGAATTTGAAACCTTGATCTGTTAAGTAGAAATGGAAAAATAAGAAAGATTAACGCGGTGGAAAAAAACGAGGCTTGGGTGGACTAGTTGATCTCTCCTATTAGCTTCTTTTAAGAAGCAACTCCATCACCTACCAACAATAAAACATGAAGAGGGTAATTACAGTAAATAACTATATGCCCACCCAGGAGAATATCCTTAATCAAAAACCCAGATCATTATTTTTTCCTTTGTCACCCCATTATAATTATTTATAAATGTTCGAACTGTTCTCTGTGGAAAATTTCAAAGGTAATTGTGCTCAAGTATCAATTTTTACGCATCTCCTACTAACATACGCTAACGATTAAAACCACCATTAAGAAAATTGCATTATTTCATATTCAACATTACTTTGGGAAATTCTGAACACTGGAAACTAACAATTGTTATGGAAAAAACAAATTAAATGGTTTTATCTGTTACATTGGAGATATAACTGCCAGATGTCGTATCTTGATATAAGATAAAAAATGATACAAATATTAATAACATGGCATATTTTACTCTCACACATTTTGAGTCTTTGGTATGAACGTACAAAGTAGGAATTAAATAATTCAAAGAAGAAGACAAGGATGCATCAAAAACATACAGGTATCTCCTCAAAGATATCCACCCATGAAAGATTTTTCTCCCGCAACCTATGAATCAAAATAAAGAAAAGAGGAAATAAGTCTAGTGACAGTTCATTTCCATCAAAAACAGAGTAAACTATATCAAGTAACCCATACTTCTCTCCTGTAAAACTATTAGCGCGGTAAAGTTCCATGAAAGAATCAGAGAGTTTCAAGGCTTTCAAAGCTAAGACGCCTTGATTGGATTTGGAGGGATCATATATAATGCACACGCACCGTCTTATATTTTCCTGCAACCAAAAATATGACACGTGAACCCACACATATAATGCCACAACATAAGGCGTATACAATTGGGCAAGCTTAAATCTAATGCATCACTGACAATATAAATGTTATATACCCAAAAGCTAAAAGAAGCATACTGGGAAGCAAAACTTGGCTGCGCAGAAACTAACAGACAGGTATGCACATAATTTAAATGTGACTGTATCCAATCACAAAGAGCAGGTTGTGTTGAGAAGCTTAACGTGAACTACTACAAGACAATGGCATGAATGATTTTATAGACACCCTTGTGAAACCATGTAAGCAATAATAGGCAAAAAGAGTTTACCTGGTAATTCATAAAGGTTTCAATCAGCTCCACTGTCTGGAAAGAACCTAATAAAGTTGACTGATACCTGGAAGAAGTCCAAAAGAAAGATTCAATGAGACCAAAGTATTAAGAAAATAATCAATTAAAGTAAACCATCGGCATGTCCAATGATCTCAAATAGATAAACATGGGCAAACGCATGCAGGTGTTTCAGAAATTTTTTCATGTACAAACAAAGTGATCTTCAATACCAATTGAGGCATCTGTTCTTAGCAGAAAGTATTACAAGAGGTTGTCCTATTGCCAGGACAGGACTGGATGCAATTGATGGATGGGCTATAATTATGCATCAATACATGTACTCTGCTTTGACTATAAACATGTCCTTACTGTACAAACTAAAATACAAACCCATATATGCCCAGAAGAATTCGAAAAGATTCTACTTTCTTCATAAGAGCAGCCAGCAGCCAGTTAAGTCTACGATGCAAGAAGTAAGGTTAAATGGTTCAAACATACAAGTATCACTCGAGAATGAAGCAGCTCCTTAAAGTAAATACTTGTTGCACATAAAGAGGATCAAGATTTGACACAGGCTATAAATGCAGATCCCTTCTTTAGGATGGAAGACATCAATATAATCTCCTGTAACAATTTAACTATTACGTATCTAGAATTTTGAGCTGTTAGGTGCGATCTAAACAATGCACAATATGCTTTTATAACCTATAACGAAGAGCAACAACTAAACTAACTAATTATATTCATTTTCTTACTCTTTCTTTCAAGGAACATAAGATAGTGATAAACATATAAACTTAAACTTAGCTCACCATCCAACAGTGTTATTGTCAACATTGACCTCCCTCAGACATCTCATCATCTCAAGCTGATAATTAGCACCCTCTGCTTCAATCTCCTCATCCTCCTCTCTTATCTGCATTCGCATTCAAGCATCAAATAATAGAACTCATTAGATAGTAGAAAGAAAATAGAAACTAGAAAGCATGTATATGGGCTGAAGACGATGGATAACGGCAATGGCACCACATACCGGAAAAGGGAAACAGTTGGTTACTTCAAGAACACTGCCGACATCTAACCCAAGAAGTTGCCCGGTGACAAGGGCAGGTGAAAATTCCTTGCAGTGCTTGATGATCTTTAGTATAACCTGTTTCATACAATTTTAGCATATACATACATTAGAAGAATTGAATTTTAGTTTTAGCTGAGCTAAGCCACCCAAAAGGTCACAAGGGAAAAGTGAATCAAAGCATACGTCATACTCCAAATAAGAAGCGGATGAGAAAGAGCTTTAGCAGAGATTATTTAAATTTCAAAATTAAAGTTGTTAATTAATTAAGATATACGATTGCCCACAATCTGAGACGTGAAATTAACTTGTGGCTCAACTTATACAATTCCTTATATGTAGTTTCATAACCGGCTTTTCATTTCTTATTGTTCTCACTTCTGTAACATATTTTGATCTGTAACAGTAAACTTGTATGACAAACATGGATTTTTCAATTTTTGTATGACAAACATGGCTCATTCAATTCCAGATCATCCAAAAGTAACAAAACTTCATTGATCTCACTTATTTGCTCCATATCCTACTCGAGGGATGCTCAACGAAAATGGTATTGCGAACTGACCCGGTCATGTACCCATGTGTGTCTCTTGCAAGAGATTGAGTTCATGAGAAACTGGAAACACCTTAACTTACAGAAATAAAAGCTATGGTGAACCGCTGATATGTACCAAGGCACCTCTTTTGACCTGCACATGGGAATTCTCTGATCTAATGGGTCCCCTCAACAAGAGTCACAAGACTACGAATCTTAATTGAAAACTCTGGAATGGGAATAAGTTTTTCTTTTGCTGTGATCATTGAAGAAGAATTTCCTCTCCTAAAAAAAATGATGGCAAGCCAGAGCAAAGAAGTCACATAAAATTGATTCTGGACAAACGATAAGAAAAACTGGAACCGACTGTCTAAACACATAGGGGGTGGGGGGCGGGGGAAGAAAAGCTAATGCTGCATCACCCTCCAACCCAGTTCTGTAAGTGCCACCCACTAGAACCTCCCATCAAACTTAATGGTTTTTGAAAGTTTTGTAAATTTTTTTTTAAACCTCTGGAATGTTGCTACTACAGAACTTAATTGCTTACTGTGGAATCATTTTTCCTATTAAATGTAAATAGAATTTTTTTTCTAGATATACAAAAGGATGTATATGGTATGGGAGAAAGAGTTACATTGATGCAAGAATAAATGGGTTACTTAACATGGAGGTAATTACTTAAAATTATAAACAAAAGAGAATATCTCTTTGTATCTAGAGATACAAAAAGATTTACATGGTGATAGGGGAGATTCAGGACTAGGAGACAAAGTTCAGCTCAATTCAAGGTGAAAAACAAAAACTGAACCTGCTAACAAGAGTGTTACAATTCAATGTAAGTAGGAGAAAAGTTCAACAGAGACGAGAAAAAGACTATCTGAAAGAGTCATGAATTGAAGCTGCAACCAACTTTACTTTCAAGAGAACCATGGAAGTGAGGATTGTAAATTCACTTGGTGTCTTATCAAAGACAGCACTGTGGAAACAGTACTTACGGAAAAATAAAGTCGGAACCTCATATAGTTGGCTTGCCAAGCTGTGGCTTTAGAATGCGATTACTTCTCAATATAATGAATACTCATCAAAAGTTACGGGATCAAAAAGCCCACCTCTTTTTCTTTTCCTTTCCCTTTACTTCCTTCATGATGCTTCTATTCGAGAGAGCAATAATGACTCCTAGGATTTACATTGGTCTTGACAAATCTATGATTAAGAGGTTATGGAAGTTTTTGCTTTTTGTATAATATGATCTGGAGATAGAAGACCTTGCTTCTATGTTGACCATAAGTCTGCCTTAATAGTTTGTTTCTTCTTTGCAGCGTTGTTCTAGGATCATAGTGGCTATTTGTCTTCCCCAGACTCAGTTCAAATCCATGGGCTCTCAATATTCTCTCCTCTTAAGTCCAGGATTTGGAAATGTCAGATTTCTTCAAAGCTTATGGTTTTCTGTTTTCCAGTTCTCTCTTGAACACCAGTGAATTGAGGCAGAGCATATGCATCCAAGTCGGAATATGTGTGTTTAGAGTAGTAACCTAAGTGCGCTATTATGGGGATAGTTACTGGAGCCCTGGAAAGTGGGTACGTCCTTTTGGAAGCCTTGCTTCTCATAAGGATTCACAAACTTCTAGATGTTGTGCGGTTGAGACTCTTGGGATTTGTTAGACAAGGAGAACTCAAAGATTTTCATGGAACAGGGTTCTTCCAGCATTTAAGAGTGAAAGTGTAGCTGTTTTAATCCTTGTGTAGGTTGTGTGATGTCCTTTCAAAGACCAAAATGAAGGGCAAAAACCAATAGAGGTAACCAACCAGACCTCAAGTAATAAGGATTTAAGAAACGATTATGCTGAATTGACTAGTCAACAATGGATTGGATTGGGGTATGTGTTGTATGGTTTTCATCTCTTCCTGATTCTTTACATATTCTTCTTGAAGTTGTCCTCCTTCCCTTCTTCCAAAAGAAGGGTAGAGAATTTGAGAAGGCTCAGTACTTCCAAATATGAAGAAAAATATAATTGCACTCATTTGCAAAGTGCTGCAGTGAAGGGAATCTTGGAAGGATGCTAGACCAAATGACAACCAGGCTGATCGAGGTCGATTCTACTCCAACAAGCACTACAACCCAAACAGTGTAATTGGTTAACAAAATTTATTTCACAAAGCAACCCATATGAGAAAACACCATTGGATCATAGATTGAACAAAACTGGTATTCGGTTTAAGGCAATAAGAGTATTTTAGAGCGGAAGGACAATGCAGCTGCAAATCTAATCAATATGTAGCTGGAGTTGATAGATTTCTAAGGAATTGTAAGGAAAAGTATGGAGTATATTTTTCTCCTCTTATATCATAACTCTCCTACCTAGGAGGACTATCCTGTGCTTCTTTACTGATCAATTTTCACTCTTTTAGCCTTATAATCAGCCCCCTAACAAATCGAAAACCAAATTTCCAGCATCAATGGATACCAGCAAACATACAAATTTATCAATCAATTATAATCAACACATAAAACTTAAAACGAACATAACAAACACAAAGGCAAGACAATTCTAGTCAACCACTATCACGCACACACAGAGACGCGTACCAGGCCCTCGATCTGGACAACTCGGAGAGGGGGAGCAGCAACTTCTTCTGTAGCCGCCACTTGTAGGAAGGACCTTGCCGCATCTGCAAACCAAATTTCCCACCAAAATCAATAGCGAATTCTTAAACTAGGCTGAGGGTGCGCGCAAGCCAGGCCGAACTACCACCGCAACCGTCTGGAACAAGGAAAATACAACTACATCATACAGTAGAATAGAATGAGAGAGGGATGTGTACTCACTGGCCGCCATGACACTGCTGTTTCAGGAGACGTACGGCGGAGGAAGAGGAGAGATTACGGCGAGGCGTCTAGAAAAACCCCACCAGTTCTCTTCTTCTTTTCCTTTTTCGTTCAAAGGAAGAAACCCTAAAGTTGGGTACTGGTAATCCTCTGATGGTATTTTGGTGGACCCGACCCGTTATTTGCCCCTCCCTCAGTCCCTTGGCTGCAAAAAAAATAATTAGATCCACAATTTCACTTGAGTTTATAAAATTAAAAATTAATGTTGTGTTTGGTGGGAGAGAAATTGGGAGGACAGCATTTATTTTCATTTGGTAGGGGGATAAAATATTTGGGGTGTATTTGGATGGTCAATTTTATTATGATTTTATTTTTATGTTCTTTTTTTGTAAAAATCTAAATTATATATTTATTTTTTAAAATTTAAATAATTACATAGTAGTGAAAGAGGGAGAGTGTGATAATTGTGATATTTTATAAGATATAAAAGTGGATATATGAGTATGTTAAAGAGTAGGTAAATAAGAGAAAATGATATTTTTAAAACTAACTAGTAAACATTGTTGATGGGCCCAGGCCCAAGCGCTAGGCCCAATGTCTAGCCCAATATCAATCAAAGGTAAGGCCCAACGGGCCGG
>JAOWAN010000043.1:8204270-8217820 GCA_028566635.1 Lobelia cardinalis
TTTTAATTAATGTCACTTTTAATTCTTTATTGAGCAAAAACTTCCCGGTAAACCCTAATTTGCCGGGGGTCAAAAATGGGGTGTCTACAACATGTGGTAAAATTTTCTTTTAATTAAACATATTATTTAAAAATTCAAAGAATATGAAGAAAAAAAATTAAGTGTAATGTGGAAAGAATTCAAAATATTAAAAAGTTGGGAGGAAATGTGTAGAATAAATCATTAAATAGATACGTACGTATCACATTAATTGATATATTGTATACTTTAGTTTTCACTCCTTTTTTGTTTACGAGTGACAAAATCTTCCATGAAATCGGACAAACTAACCCCGTAAATAAAAAGGGCAGCTCGTGGACTCAACTTGGTTCGATCCGTTTGAGGCTGACTTGACTCGCACTGGTTTCATGAGTTGAATCGAGCCGAACATCGTTTTTAGATCTATCATATTTCGTGAGTTCGATTCGACCCGACTCGCGACCTGACGCGTTAAGGGCTCGACTGCAACTCGATTCGCCATTAACAGGTTCAATTTTCAATTTAGGATAGCCAATTCCTGCATCAGAAAACATAATAACTTAAAAATCCTTGCTCTATAGTCCAAGCCAACACATAATAACTCAAAAAGCTCAATTAACATTAACTTAAAGTCTCAAACACAAAATAAATCCTGAAAAATACATTTATAGAATAGAAAACACATAAGCGGTAATTAATCATTAAAAAAACTCATTTTTTTATAGTTCCAAACTTGTCAAAAGCTCGTCAAAACTTATCAAGACTCGCTAATATCTCTTAAAATCTGCTAGTATCTTGACTCGTAAAAGTTAACAAAAATTTGCAAGTGAATGATCTAATTATAAGTCGAGTCAAACTCACCTATTTAACGTTCTTCTCGAACCAGTAAAAATTTTACTCATAAAAGAATTTAACAAGTCAGATTCGGTCCATCTTATTTACAGGCCTGACCAATTAAACAATAATAATCCAAAATAAGCTTCTTGTAAAGCTAAAATAGTAAAAAAAGCGTTTTGCTGGTCACGATTTTCAACTAAGAGGCTGTTTTCAACGGTCCAATTGAACTTCAAGCTGATTTTATGCGTTACTGTGTAACAACTAGGGGTGGTTTCGGTAGGGCAACCGTACCAAAACTTCATTATCATTATCATTACCGAAATATTGGTAATACAAAATTCATTACCATTGCCCTACCAAAATTTTGGTATTACCGAAATTCGGTATACCGAAATTTCGGTAGGGCACGGTAGGGCAATGGTATTACCAATTTTTATCTCAAATTAAAAAATATAAAAAAAAATGTGCTAAACACATATCACTCAAACTCTTACTCTAATGTTGTCCTGCTACTTATAAGCTCTACAGTTGAAATATCCTTGCAAATAGTTATACTCCATATAGAAGTATTAAAATTGACAAATATAGTGAAGGTAACTTTAAAGACTTAAAAAATATATTACATTGAGGTCAACAAATTTTGGGAATCAGAATTATCAACAGAGGTTTACTGCATTAAATTGCAATTATCTAAAGTTAGCCATTTAGCTCTAAATGATCCCACAAATATTTCAAACCTGTTCCATGTGATTTTGAGACTAGCTCTGTCCTTATAGACAGCAAATGGGCCGCATCTACAGGTGAAGAGTTAAAAAAACTGCTTTAAACACTCTAGCTCTAAAAGATGTTGCAACAATGGTGTACCGCATCTATGAACGCAGCAGTAACAACGGCAGTATGAAAATTTTGAAATGGTGTAACTGAGCATATCATAACTTGGTAGTATGTAAATTGTAATAGAAAATTTTAATTTTTATGTAATATATGTAAAATTACTAAATTATCCTCACTTCGGTACGGTGATGGTAATACCGTGGTAATGATAATCATTACCATTACCCTACCAAAAAAATCGGTACGGTACGGTAATGGTAGGGCAATTTTTCGATAGACATTTTATGGTAATTTTTGGTAGGGCACGGTAGGGCAATCAGTATATTAGGGCAATTGGCAATTTTTTCCACTCCTAAATTCATATATTAATATTAAATAATTTCCATCTATTATCCATATACTTATACACTTTCACATATCAATTCAAAATTTTCACATTTCATCATTTTCTCACCTCTTTCCTCAATTACATCCTCACATGAAAATTTTACAGTACATTTTCTCTTATCACATTACATTCAAATCTTTTATATTATAAGGATAATTTAATCTTTTACTTTACAAATTCATATCATTAATACTCCCTCTGTTTTGTTTTTATTGTCCACTATACTATTTATGGAAGTTTCAAAATAATTGTCATCTTTCCTATTTGAGAATAGGATAATTGATTTACATCCACAAATTCCATTTGGACCCATTTTTCAATTCATCATGTTCACAAAATTTACTTTTCTTAAATATTGTGCAAAAATAAAGTAGATAATAAAAACGAAACGGAGGGAGTATCATCTTATATTTATATTGCCAAAAGTATCGTGTCACCCAAACACTCCTTCTTTTTACAACCTCGTTTATTTGGGTGGGGCAATTCCGACAAGTTGTTGGGTGCCTCCAAATTTGCCGCCGCGTCTATCCAATAGCCTCCGCTCAGTCAAATTCTTACAGTTTAAAACCCTAAACCTCTAAACACACTCGTACCTTGGCATTTCGCAAGTGTACTTTCTGCTGACCGCATTCACTCTACTCTCTCTAACATTCAGCTCACTGTCTACACCAGGTAAATTGTTTTCCTCTGCCGATTTCTTTTCAATTTTCCGGCTATGTAATTAGGAGGAGGGTCTTCAAGATTTAGTGCTTACCCTTTTTTTTCTTTTCTGTGGCAACAGAACTGAGAGCAAGCTCAATCTTTGAAGATATGGCTCTGGTAAGCCACCTGATCATCTTTCTTCTACTAGTGGTTCCATCTGTGTGCCAGATTTATGGGTTCGATGAATGATTTATGGTTAGCAGTCTGATTATTTTTGGAGTCCCAATGTGAGTGTTAGTTTGAGGTTTTTAATTTCTGCAAAAATGGGCCTCACTCCTAATTCAAGTTATAAAATGAAGTTAGGTTTCTAATTCCCTGCACCTTTCTCAATAGTGTTACCCAATGGGTTGGTATATGTTTGATTTGTTATGTTCCGATCCTTTGTTGTGACCACTTCCATTAAAAGCATATTAGGACCGGCTAATCAGTTGATAGCTTGGTCTGGTATTCCAAAGGTTATGTTTCTTTGATTAAGATCCCAGTGTTTTCGTAAAACCCCTAAAAAATGAAGGTTTTATGCATTAGCAACACGATATTTTGATGAAATCTATTTGTATGATGAAGTGGAATCCTATATATTGACTAGTCCTCTAAACTGGGATTAGTCATTGTTGCGATAATTTTGTACTTTAATATTATCTGCAGGAACTGTGGAATATATCACTTTCCCTTGCGTCACTAGGATCAACCCTTGAAAATAGTGTTCATTATGCCAATGCTTGTGTTTCTTTTGCTCTTTAGATTTGTAAAATATTTGATTTGGAATATCCCTGATTCTATGATATTGTGATACAGTCAAGTGTTCGTCCTGTTGAGTTCTCTCTAGAATCTAGATGTTAATCAGTGGTTCCGTTGGATGTTAAATCAGTGCAGTGATCCCTCATAATTGGTCATATTATTTAGTAATGCTCAACTCACATTTCTGATCAACCATTTACCTTCTAATAATTATTTTCTTCTAGTTCTGCATCAATGAGGTAATATTACATTTACCTTCTAATAATTATTTTTCCCTAGTTCTGCATCAATGAGGTAATATTACTGATTGCCATAAGAAATAATTGTTTTATTACCACGCTGTCGAAGCTGAACTTGATCCTTAACCGGAAAACAGGCCCATGTTCTTTGTTTTTGGAAACTAATTGCCTTGATTCATACAATTTTGAGCACCTGCTCATCAATCTTAATACGTGAATACTTTAACCTATGACATTCATAGATTTCACTTGCATAAACAGTTCTAACTGGCATTCATGTTGATTCAAATTTGGTTTAAACCCCACAGTTTCCATTTTGTAGGAGACGAGAATTATTGCTTATAGTGACATCTAGGGGAAACTGAGTCTATACTTTCTGAGTGCTTGTCTGGTCTGCACAGGTTTTGCATGCAGGGAACACAAATAAAAATGCTATGAAAGCGCTCATTGCAGCTGAATACACTGGTGTCAAAATTGAACTCGTGAAGGAGTTTCAGATGGGTGTATCGAACAAGACTCCCGAGTTTCTCGAGATGAATCCTATTGGGAAGGTGCCATACTTGAAAATATTTCTTACCAGTTGTGTTTTGTTTTTCGCTTTGTTGCCAACTAAGAATGTTACTCAAATTTAGGTTCCAGTGCTGGAAACTCGTGATGGCGCGATATTTGAGAGTAATGCTATTGCACGCTATGGTGAGACATTTGCGAACGCTGTATTAGGCCTCTAAAGGTTGTGATTGACTTATTGTTTCAACTGTGTTTCTTTTTGCTCATTACAGTTACTCGATTGAAGGCTGATAATCCACTTTTTGGCTCTTCCTTAATTGATTATGTAAGACGTAATTCTTCAACCTTTTTCTCTTTTGGAAGTTCTTATGGTTTTACTTATTGGTCATGAAATTTTCTATTATCCTTTCATTTTGTCTCCATCTTTCTAAATGGATTCAAACGTGATACTCTTATAGGGCCACATTGAGCAATGGATTGATTTTGCTACAATGGAGATTGATGCCAATATACTGCGTTGGTTCATACCACGAATCGGTTTTGCTGTATACCTTCCTCCGGTATGCCACACTGCTTTTGCTTGTAAACTGTGTACTTGAATCGTTTGCCTTTAAGATCATACTTGAAAATTTCGGATATAATTATTTGATTTTTTATTATTTTGAACTGTTAAAAAGGCCGAGGAAGCTGCAATAGCTTCACTGAAGAGAGCTCTTGGGGCTTTGAACACTCATCTTGCTTCCAATACCTACCTGGTTGGACATTCTGTCACACTAGCTGATATTATTATGACATGCAATCTAGTTTTGGGATTTAGCCGGATTATAACCAAGACCTTTACTTCGGAATTTCCACATGTGGAGAGGTACTTTTGGACCATGGTTATGCAGCCGAATTTCTTCAAGATAATTGGCGAGGTTAAGCAAGCTGATTCCGTCCCCCCTGTTCAGTCAGTCAAGAAGCCTTCACAGCCTACAGAGCCTGTAAAACCTAAGGTCAAGGAGGAGCCTAAAAAACATGTGAAGAAAGAAGAGAAGAAAGAAGGGAAGAAAGAAGTGATAAATCATAAAACTGAAGATGATGATGAAAAAGAAGAGGCACCAAAGCCGAAGCCCAAGAATCCATTGGATCTTTTGCCTCCAAGTCCGATGATATTGGATGAATGGAAGAGGCTTTACTCGAACACGAAAACCAACTTCCGTGATGTTGCTATTAAAGGTTTCTCTCTCTCTCTCTCTCTCTCTCTCTCACACACACACACACAGACACCGTTTTCAGGGTGTGAAATGATTGCAAGAAAATGCTCCATGTGCTTTTTGCTTGTAAACTCTGTCATTGGTGTTACGTAAGTCATGATACAGTCTGACCAATATCATTTTCTCGCTTATACAATAGAGCATATTTTCCTTGTGAAGAACTTTTTACTTATGATCATCACATCAGAAGTAACTTGAATTACATTATCCTTTTGTGCTGGCAAGATCTTTTCATGGTGCATTGGTTGCAATGAAGTGCCATAAATCATACTTGCATAAATGGTTGAGCTTATTCAGTTTTCCTCTCCCCGAGCCTGAGGGTTTGGTCTTATCTCAGTGACTTCGCCAGCAATTTAAGTTGGCACTAGGCATGGACACCCCAAGAACTAGTGAGTTGTTAAAAGTTGAGAAGAAAAGAGAAGATATAAAATCAGATTTCTTGCACCTTTTCCATCTTCCTCTCCCTCTCTGAATAACCAGCCCAGCAAGAAGCTCAATTCTTCCATAACATAACGGGGCGGGGTTGCGCGCGAGCCGAGCGACGTAGGTGCACAAGAGTACTTCGCGCCACAACCATTTCTTTTTTATAGGTTCTACGGACCGATGCCTGCTGCTTCATCTGGGAGAAAAGAATCATAGATATGCCAGTCATTAGAAGGAAGAACCGCCATAAAAATCTTCCTCGTGTATCATCTGTAGCAAAACTATGAACGGGGGCTAGCAATCCGGTGCAATCATCGAGTGTTAGAATTGGAATATCCAACAAATCAAGCAACAAACAGCCTTCTATAGCAGCAACTTGCCTCCTAAGTTCTCATTATGGAATCATCAGGTGCTTTGAAACCTTTGCTTTCACTTCCAGTCTACGTATGGTATGAAGTTTCGATGAACGATCAAGAACTAAATGAAGATTGGGAACATTACTGCTCTCTCTCACTCTCTCTCTCTCTTTCTCTCTCTCTCTCTCTCTCTCTATATATATATATATATTAACTTTTTGGATTCCAAAGAACGTTGTTAAAGTTTTTGGAGGTAGCACCAGGTATCTCTGGACCATGAATGTTTATTCCAGTTTATCGATCACATTTTTGTTCTATCAAAGAGCATCTTATTATTCATTTCTCCCATGATTAACTCTGGCTGATAGTTCACATCTTTGTATGCTATAGGATTCTGGAATATGTTTGACCCTGAGGGCTACTCTCTCTGGTTTTGCGATTACAAATACAATGAAGAGAACACGGTCTCATTTGTGACTTTGAACAAGGTGGGTGGTTTTCTTCAACGGATGGATTTGGCACGAAAGTATGCATTTGGGAAGATGCTGATCATTGGTTCCGAGCCACCATACAAGGTCAAGGGCTTGTGGCTCTTCCGTGGGAAAGAGATTCCTAAATTTGTTATGGATGAGTGTTACGATATGGAGCTCTATGAATGGAAGCAGGTTGACATCAATGATGAAGGTCAAAAGGAGCGTGTTAACCAAATGATTGAAGATTACGAGCCTTTTGAGGGTGAGGCTCTATTGGATGCCAAGTGCTTCAAGTAACTACTCGGATTATATCCTGAACGGCTATTTATTTCAACAAGGCTGTTTATTTCAACAAGGCTGTTTATTTCAAGTAACTGCATTTGGTTCTTAATGTTCTAAGGTAATCATCAACTATTTGTATCTCAGATTTTTATCAGTTTCTGTGCTGCAAGTTGCATAGTTGGTGGTAATCTGCTGCGTTGCATTGTTTTGTAGCCCGTCGCTTGTGGTGGTGGTTCAAAGGACCGACTAAATGGTTTTCCTCCGTTGTCATGGTGGGGCGCACTGGAACTTCAAAAGGTGCAGCAATATATAGTGCTACTACATGTTCTATGATTCTGGTAGGTTAACCAAACTCTCGAGGAATAATTACGCTTAAATCCATGTAATATTGATAGAGTAGCAAGTAAGAAATTGTTTTGAATCTTTTTCTGGAATCATTTCGGCCAAATAATATGATCAACCTTATTAGCCCTCACTTTTCAAGAACCCTTGTGTACAAGTAAAATATAATTCAGGTGGAGTACCTTGTTTTAGAGGTGGAGGGTGAACTAGTTCCTTTGAAATGCATGCATGTTGAATATTCAAAAGTATGAATATTTGTATTGAAAGCATTGCAATGGAAGTCTGGGTCGAGGAAAAAAAAGGAAGAGAAGAAAAGGTTAGTCAAATTGATTAATGGGTAATTTAGGAATTTAATGATGATGTCAAATTAAGTAAGAGTAATTTAGGAATAAAAAATATTAGATTTTCAATGGTTTCTAGATACACCAATATCTATTAAAAATTGAAGGGATCCAAAATTTTGAGACACAAAAATAGGAAGTTGACGAATATAAATGAACGGAGAGAGTAATACAATTTGGTGAGTGGGATGAGAGCGAAATTTTTTTCATTGAGAGTTCATATTTTCGACGTTTCGTCATCTAAAATTTTCTCTTTGTCCTGAGCTTAATTTCTAATGTATTAAATTTAATATATTTATCTTAATTTTTAATTTTTGCGAATTTTATATTATTGAATTTGTGTTGTTTTGATGTGGACTGAAAATATTTTTGAAGTTGGATGAAACTTTTTTGTGATTTTTTTGTGTTTATTTACTAAGAAATAAGCATTTTCAAGATATTGCTACTTCCGTCTAATTGTTCCATCCAATATATATATTTTTTGAGGCACTGTCCTTGAATTCCCGTGTAATTTCACCCCTTCATCGATTTTTTTTTGCCTCCGCCTCTGAGTAGTACTCTTTTTCGGAAGAAAATGTTAAATACAGTATACATAAAATATCAATAGCAAGATAAATAAAATGTATTAAAGTATTATACATTAATTATAATATTCAACACTTTAATAAATAAAGTTAATCTTACTATCAAATTTTTTTTCGTATACGATAGCATTATTTCTTTCGAAATGAACCTATTCTTCCGAAAGCAAAGGGACTAACTCTCTAGTGGTTATTGGTTAGGCCTGTTAATTTGTTATTCATTAATTTATTTAAATTCGTTTTAACCTGCTAAACAGCTCAATCCATTTAATTATAAATTTATGTATTTGAATGTGTATAAAATATTTTGTGTGTAAAAAAGTATTTAAATATTGATTCAAATTTAGCTTAACTCATTTATTATAAAATTGAGTTGATCGATTAATTAAATAAATTATAATAAATTAAACTCATTACAACTTATTATTTATTGTAACTCAATCAATTACAATTAATTTAACCCAAATTAATAGGGTTATGGTGTGACCAATGAAGCGATTTAATGCGATTGGGATATGGAGTAGTAGTCGTAAAGGAGGAAATGAAACGGAATGTAATTCCCAAGGAGATGGTATTTGTTGGTCCTTCTTCTTTCTTACTCCTCGTTAAGGTGGTCAATAGTTATGGCTACTGCTGAGTGTCAGAGATCTCTATATCAATGGCAACATCGGTAAAATAAGACGGGTTACTGATGGAGTAAAAAGTAAAAATTGTTTCAATTTTTTAAATAACTTTCCGTTATTTACTTTTACCATCAGGGAAATGAAATTGCGAGATTGAAATTTTCTGTCTCATAATTTTTAAAAACGGGCTGTTTAAATTTAAAAATTTTAGATCATCACGTAAAAATTTAAAAAAAAATGAGAAAGAAAATAAAATACCAAATGTGACATGAGATCAGAAAATACGTAACTAGTAGGCACACTTGATCAAGCAAAAACTACCATCTGCATCACACAGTTTGCTTACATCTTCAACAAACCTTTCACCATGTTTTTTTTTTTTTAATGACAGATTTGGGGATATACTAAGTTAACCAAGTTTCAATAGTTCAAAGATTAACGAGCTGCTGAATGTTGATGGGAGAAACCATGTCCGGAGGTCCGTTAAAAGCCTTCCTCCCCATCAAAATATTAACAGCTTCCGTCGGATGGAATGCGTCCCAAAACACGTACTGATCTCTGTTCGCACATGGCGTCTGGAACGGCAAACATGTTATCTGCCCTCTGTTTCGCCCGATCCCACAGCAGCCCCGATCCACCACCGAAAATCCTGCGATCAATACACAAACCCCCCAACCAGATTAATGAAATTTGTATTGTTAGTTATAACTCGAGTACTATTCGAGAGAATCAATGCTAGCTAGCTAGAGATCAATAACAAGTAGTAATAAAATAGTACCATAGGATCTAGCATTGGCTAGGATATCTTGGAACATATTGTGAATATCAATGAAGACGAATCTGGAACCGGGTAGATTGGTACTAAGATTGTTGATCATGGTCTTGACATTGGCATTGAAAGGCAGAACAAGCTGGTTGACATCATCAGAGCATCGATCCATTCTGCTTTGTGCCAAGATGCTCGGAATGCAGCCCATAAGTCCGATCCCTGCTAGGATAAATTTCCGGGCTCCTAGATTGTAAAGTCTCTGCACATGCATAATTAACCATAACAAAGTTCATCACTAAAAATTGAACTAAAACCAAGTTAGAGGTCTAGAATCTTCGGAACAGAGCTTACGGTGAGTTGGGTAGTGTACTGCTGAACCAAGAAATCGGCATACTGCTGCCCATTGTACTGATTTTTGGTAGGGTAATTGGGCATAAGGTAGTTATTAAGGTAATCGTTGCTTCCCACCCCAACGAAGAACATGCAACGTGACAGTTGCTGTGCTACATCCGCTGCACCTAGATTACCGGTTATTTGATCTAGTGTGTTCTCGAAGTTCTGAATTTGATCGTTGAATGGAATCCGACCAACCTATTCAATTAATTCATTCCATGGAGTGATCATTTAGTTCATAAGATACGCGTAATATAATCACATTATATGGAGAGTTAGCTAGAACATGCAGTTAACTTACAAAGTTTCTGCCGGTAATGTCTAGGATTCCAGCAGCAGCCGAGGCAAAGTTGACACCATGAAGCATTTCATCGCCAGAGGCTTGGGAAAATGCAGGAATCAGAGGTAATCCAAGTTGTACCGCTGCATTGTCATCGTTACAAAGAATAATTAGAAAAATAATTCATACAAAAATCATTAAAATTATGAAACATATATACATACCAAAGTCAGCGAGATCAACGTACGGTCGAGATTAATTTATACGATTCTTACGATATTTAGGTTCTCATTTACAATTGCACTACAAATGTACATCTCGTTGCTCTTTACTATATTTATTGCTTATTAATATGTTGAAAATAAATAGCAGCTGAAAATAAATACTTCTGAACCACTCTTCCTTGTACAACACACACACACACACAATGTGGGAGGTAAATAAATATGTTAGTTACTAGTTACCGATCTCATCAACGATGGTGTAGCCGTTGGAGAAGCGGCCGGTGGGGCCGCCGTTGAAGTCGATACCATAAGGGAAGTAGTTGGCCTTGGCAAGAGAAGCAAGGTTGTTGTTGTTACCACTATCAATGAGAGAGTCTCCAAATATGAACATCGCCGGCACCAACTCCCTCCTCCCATTATCCACCGCCGCTGCCGCCGGCCCAACCCCGCTGTTGCCGCCGCCACCTTCTTCCACTTGCCCTTCACTACCCAATATCATCAAACTGCTGACCACCAACACCACAAAAAATACACCACCAAACCTCCTCATCATCATGACACTACCCATGTCGGTATTTTGTGTGTGTGTGTGTAAGAGAGAGAGAGAGAAAGCAAGATTTAGAGAGAGAGAGAGAGTGGATCAGAGGAGAGGTGCATGAGAGATAAAGGTGGCAGGAGAGATTTAAATAGAGGTAACTGGTAAGGGGGGTGTAGTAGGGCGGTGTGGTTAGAGGGGTAGTAAATGAATTCACCTGTAAGCTTCCCCGGGCAGTAAATACACATGTACTAGTGGAGGAGTGGTAGTAGTAATTGACGCCTGCCGGCCGGGGGATCCTATTCTCCTATTCTTCGCCAATCTTTAGTGGTTTGACTTTTTCTTTGACATTGGGACATGCAAATTAGTGGTCTTTCAGTGTTGACTTTGTTAGGTTCTTGAAAACTTTTGTATCCATGCATTCTGAATTACGTCTTCTAATTTGTGTCCCTCTATAAGCGTTTTTATTTGAAAATGGGTTTTGCTAACAAATTACTATTAGAAAAAAGCGATTTCTGACGGCTGACGAACTTTCGTCAAAAAACTAAGAACATGCATGGTAATTTTTGTCGTAAATTGAATTGAACAATACGAATTGGAACCGAATCGTCGTTGGTCGAAATCAAATAATTTAGTTCGATCCAGTTGAATTATCGATTTGTACAGTTTGAACTTACATCCCGATTTCTAACGGATCGAAGGAATATTTCGTCCATGGTTTTCCGAAGAAAACATCCATATCAAAAACTGACTGCTGTCAATAAATTTTGACGGACCGCCGTTAGAAAATTAACAGCACCCATCAACAATGAACAGATTATTGATAGATTTTCGTCAAACTCGTCAGATCTCATCCTTAACAAATATCACAATCAATTTATTCATAAATTATTATAATAAAAGTTATTTCACCAAAAATTTTATTCGAAACCAAGGAAATAAGTTTTACTTTGGAAATTTGAACCATATAACATGAAACCTAGGTTCAAACGAATCGAACCGACCATTGCCGTTTAGTTTGGTTTTATTCCCTGATTCATTTGGTTTGATTTAATTTGATTTCAATATTTACAAACTGCTTACATTCGTTTAATTTGTAAATTTAACCAAACCAAACAATTTTCAACCCCGATCGAGGATCATTGTATTAAAACAAGTCTCGAATAAAATCATCAATTGATCGACTTTGACCGATCTTGCAAGGGGTGTAAGGGTCGATTGTGTAACCGTTGGTTGATCGAGATCTGAAGCTGGGTTAACGGTGGAAAGGGCACGTAATAGGTCCGTGGCTAGGATCGACGCGTTTAAATATGCTGCTAATATAATAGTGTGCTTCTCGAGTAGTCAAATTTATCGCTGCATGATTTCTCTATTAATTCCCTGGGTTGGATGCCGATCTGTTTGCTATTCATCTCTGAGTCATTTCCTATCCGCCCGTTCCTCCTCTCGCTGTGCATATTATCTTGGCCCTTTCGCGCCCCTACCTCCACCCGCAACGCGATTCCATATGTCTTGGGCGACGACGTTCTGTCTATGATACTCACTCTTCTTGAACTATAATAAATATACGTTTTGTATATTAACATATAACACGCATATGGTCAAATTATAAAAATCACAAATAGCCTACAAACATGAAAAAGAAACTGACATACTTCTTACACTTAATAAAACGACGTCATTTCAATGTAATTAAAAAAAAAAAAAAAAAACTCGTTGACTGCTTGTGATTAGGAGTGGCAATAATGGATTCAACCCAATTAATTCAATCCAAAATAAATTAAAATTGATCCAATGAGTTAACTCAATAAGACCCAATAAGTTATTGGGTTTAATTGAATAAATTCAATAAGACCCAATAAGCTATTGGATTTAACATATCTTTTATGGGTCATTTGTAAAGGTATGTGTATGTTAAGTGCTCTTAATTTTAAGGGTTTTCTGTATTTTTAGACCCTATTGTTTTCGTAAAAAGACGAAAATGATCCCTAGGTCTGACTATAAGCCGTTTGAGCCCTAAAATAATTTTTTTGTTGCAAAATAGGAAAAAAAAAGAATAAAAATTGTGCAAAATTGACAGAGAAGGGTTAACATGCAATTTTTGTAAAATTTTAAGGGGTATTTAAATTATTTTCTATCTAGTTAAACTATAAGGGAGGTAGGTGTAATTTTTTAAAATAAAATAAAATAAATAAAATAAAACCCCAAACCTCTCCCCTCCCCCAAATTCCCCTAGCTAACCCTCTCCCCTTCCCCACCAATCAGTGCTCCCGCCTGTAGACACTCATTTTTGGTATCCTTAAATTTTATAGCATGTTACATTTTTGCATTGGGACACTTGGCTAGACACTATGGCACATCACACATGGAAATGTTGCATTTGGACATGCTTAGGTTCACACAACATTT
>JAOWAN010000043.1:8233080-8263835 GCA_028566635.1 Lobelia cardinalis
AAAACCATTGTTCCTACTAATCCTCCCCCCCCCCCCCCCCAGCGGACTATATGTCAAGAAAAGCCTTGCTCCACATCAAAAATTTTCAAATCAATCAATGTTGAGCCCGATGCTGTATCCTAGTACTCCCCCGTTACAATTTAAATGTCCTACTTAGTTCGGATAGCACAAAGTTTTAGGAGGATGTTCGACTTACCAAATGAGTGGACAAGACAAAAGAAGTTTAGTGCACACTCTTTTGTTTCAAAAACAGAAACTCGTTACTTATTTTAAAACATCCAAAAATGAAATAGGGGACACTTAAATTTAAACGGAGGGAGTACATGACATTTGTATTCCAGTTTTATGATGCACTATTTCAGATTTCAGCTCATGGATTGTAAATTCACATAGTATCTTTTGTAAGCAGATCAACAGACAAGTCCTACAGCTGGACGCTGTGTTGACTTTTGTGCTTTGGCTGTACCTATCCTTTTGGTTGACGTATGAGCAAGATTAAGTGGCCTCTTTTAGACCGACTCTTCCTCTTCTTTTCACTTTTGTGAGATGTGTTCCCCAGTTATGGGTGAAGACAGATTTCGATATAGCGAATACAAAATCTTGATTTGGCTACCCACCTAATTCACTTTTCAGAACTTGAAGCACCTGCATATGGAGGCATCAAGTTGCAATATGGTTATGCTTGAATATCTGGGTTGACATGTATAGGCATGAACAAGTATAAAACTTGTACTCTTTATTTGTTCCCTCCATAAAAAGTACTAGTTATAGTTTGTCTTGTTGGCTCACTTGCCCCAAGACTTATTTTACAAGTAGATTTGTGTAGGTGATGGAGCTTGTGTTCTATGCCCAATATTTTTATATTCTACAATATTAATGATGAAATAAGAGGGTTGGTTGTTATAAACTCCCTTTGTCCCAAAAAAGTCTTCCCGTTTAACTTTTTTTGGTCAACTAGGTTCAATTTTGATCAAATCTTTACAAAAATCTTATTAATATTATGAAAAAATTGTACTAGTTATTGGAACATCTTTTTGTCCTGTGACTTTTTGGTCAACCACATTCAACTTTGACCATTTTTTTACAAAACTTTACGGAGGGAATATGATTTTTTTGACGATTTGCACATATAAGAGCAAAAACTTAGGTGCATTTCAAGTGTACTAAAATAAGTACATCACTTCTCACTCTATGGTACTGTATTTTTTCACAATTAGATTTTTTTCCATTTTACGTACAGGACCCCAGAAGTATGTTGAGCTTAAAAGCTTTGTTGTTAGATATGAATCATAGAATTTCACTTGTCAGAATTCCTTTAATTTACAGGTGGAAATCGGCTCATTATATTACCTTATGATTAGGAGACTTATTTTTTGTGGTGTTTTGGGGTCCTGAATGATGGGTCAATTCTTGTGTGATTTTTGTTTAGCAATTGAGGTGACATTAACTGTTAAAGCTTCACATTTTTGTATCTTTAGTTGTTGAAGGTGCTGGTGTTTTCTAGATAAATCTTATCTTTTTCTAGAAGGCGCTGCCGCGCTGGTTTTTGTAGATAATTCTTATCTTTGTCTGTTTTGGTGTGATTTACATCATGCGAACTGGTGAATTATGCAGGACCCAACCTGAATGGCCTTTTTGGAAGGCAGTCTGGAACTACAGCTGGGTATTCCTACTCTGCAGCTAACAAGAACAAGGCTGTGCAGTGGGAGGAAAAGACATTGTATGATTACCTACTGAACCCGAAGAAGGTAAAGCGGGTTCTCTTTTCTTTGGAATGATTGTTTTAAACTACTTTTCAGAGCATTGAAAGCCAATAAAATTAGTGATTCGTGAAGCTTACATTTTCTGTTCATTGATTGAACATGTAATTAGGGGAGATGAGAATTAGTACTCATAACAGTTCCACTGATATTTTCAATGGTTCTTCTATCGAAATTTTTCCTTAATCCTTATTCCTTGACTCATGATATCGTAAAAAAGAATTGGAGTACAGATCACAGTTGATTTACTGAATGCCTGTTCTATATTATCTTCTGTGTTCGTTGTGCTAAAATGGGTAACATTTAGCTTCATTTATTTGTTGATATGCCTAGAGAATTGGAAATATTGATAGCCGATTGTACATTGTGATTTTTAAAGTTTATGTTTAGTCAAGATTGTACTTACGATTTCTGTTACATGTTACTGTTGTAGACTTGTATAGTTGCTGTGTATATGGTAATTTGCCCACAACTAGAATGTTTATGCTTGGGATTTTTCCGAAGCCATTATTTATTATGGAGTGTATGGAGTAAAGCACATAGTAAGGTTTAATCGTACTCGAACTTCCTCTTGTGCATTGCTCTTACTATAGAAGCTTGAACTTTCTCAAAGGATACGATAGACGTTAAGATTGATTTACCGGTAATATCCCGAACCCCAAAAGTTCAAATTTTACCTCATAGATTGAGTCTCCGCCTCTGTTCGTTATTTATCTGGCCAGTATAAACAAAGGTTAAGAGATATTTTATCTGTTTATTTATTAATATTTTTCCTATAATACTTGTCAAAACAACTGGAGGATGCTGTTGCTATTGCTGCTGTAGGATGCCTCCAGGGGCAGCTTGTCCCATTTGTCTTGGGGATTACATTTGTGACTGGGAACTGTTGCATGGATCATACTAGTGTATGTGATTATATGGATATGAAAGGATAAGTAAGAAGGGTGTTCTGTGTCCGATCGGAGATTATTTATCAGTTTGATGTTGAAAATTACCTATTTTGGGAACTCGTGTTTGCTGTCAGAATTTTCCTGTTTTAACAACTGCTATATTATCTTCCAATGATCATGATACCCTGCCAGTGCTGCCACTGTAGAAACAAGAAAGGAAAAAAGAAAACAGTAACAAACCAAACAAAGCTCCCCCAAACCCACACACAGAACGTTCTTCTTCTTCTTCTCCGCCCACACCCCCCCCTCCTCTCTTCCTGCTGCAAATCTCCCATCCCATCCCTCCCCTCAACCGTTTCCCCTCTAACCCATCCCACCCATGCCCCATCACCACTTCCTCACACTCCTGCCCCCCTCCTCACCGTCACCCCCGCCTCCTCGCTGGCCCCCAACCCACACCTGCCTTCCAGTCAGCCACCACTTCCAAACCATATTACCAATGCATTTCTACACCTACCTCCACATTGCCTCTGCCACACCACCAAATCCACCACTCTTTAGTTTGATTCCACTTCCACGACAGCCACCTCCCATCATATCCACCAGTCACTAGTCTCCAACTTGTTTCCACACCCTGGTCCACAACCATTTGCACTCCTAACTCCTAAGGAGGTAAATTCTGAAATTGCAAAATGTTAAACCCGTCTAAACAATTCTTGAAATGGGTATGATTGTGGGTGTGAATATTTAATGAGGTGGGAAAGGTACGGAGGGAAAATGATTTGGCAGAATATTTAATGAGGTGGGATTTGTGATCCGAGTGGTGGTGGGTGCTTGATGTCGCTGTGTGTTTGGCGGAAAACAAAGACTGCGGCCATAGGAGGGGCAGTATGCTCTTCTTATTGTTTCAGGGGTACAGTTGTTGTTATATATAAGTATAGTCAACATAATGGTCATTCTATAATTTGCAGTATTAATAACATTTATAGGAATGTTTTTGAAGCAGAGACACCAAAATTGTTATTTGATCCGTCTAATGCGACACGAGATTTGTTAACTTCTGAAGATACAGTATAATGTTGAAGACTTGAAGTGCATAGTTCTTGAGTCCAAGTAGTTGGGGTTTAATGTGGTTTGCATTTCCTGTTAGAAGTTAGCTGTAATTTCTTTCCTTGCGTACTTAATTTTGTTTTATCAACCACATTATTGTGCAGTATATACCTGGAACGAAGATGGTTTTCCCTGGTCTGAAGAAGCCGCAGGAGCGTGCTGATCTAATTGCATATCTGAAGGAATCGACAGCCTAGTGGATGCTAGCCCGTGGTACGGTGTAATACCATTTTAGAGTTTCTAGAGTTACCATTTTCAATGGGCAGAGCTGATGAATTACTTTTCTTTTTCCTAAATAAAAAAAAGAAGAACCTTTAGTCTTCTGGGCTCCTTGATTCTTTGAACTCTGGTTGTAGAGTTTACCTATTTTGAAAGAGGTTGCCTCGAACAAAGAGGAAAGGCAGTTGAATTAACTGCATTTACGTACAGTATGATGAGTTTTGAATTAGACATGTAGTACTTATTTTTTACTCTTTACTGTCATTTCCCTAATTCCTACCTAATGGAAATTATGGTAACATGATGGTTTGTGATTATGCGGTTCCTTAGTTCATTTAAAACCGAGTATCTTCACCTATTGGCAACCTAGATGGATATAGACGACTGAGCTTTCATAACACGTGTCAATAATGCGCTTTCGTGAATGGATTTCTTGGGATACTAACAAGTACTTTTTGTCGTCGTACTTTCTGTCCGACTTTTACTCTTTGAGTTGGACAGTTCTCTAGACTCTTTACTGCAATTCAAGCCGGGTTTTCTTTTCTTGATTGAAAGTTCTGTTATGGGGTGTGGTCAACTGTTGCTGGTGCTGGTGTAGTCTGTGTAGATGTTTGCATGAGGAGTTGCATTTTCTTTTGCAATCTATAGTATAAAAGTGAACGGTTTAGGTTCACATCAAATGCTCTATTTTACACATTTTTTCCTAGATTTTTTTTTCTTCATATTTCACTCAATTTCTTTCTTATTTTTTCTAAATTTCTAAATAATACATTTGATTGAAAAAGTACACTCCACCTGGCCATTGGTACATAGCGGATGTATCTAGGTGGCTATAAGTTAGGTCTCTTCTGAAAGAGGATTGGCAAAAGGCAGTACATGTCAGATTGTCAGAGTAACCTCTCCTTACATAGATATGCTATTAAACTGCTAAGATTCTGAGAGGGTGTGTTTACTTGAGTATTTTTTTACTCAAGTTTTTGAGTTTTTGAGTTTTCTCTCTCATTGGTCCCATAAGTTTTCTATCTATCTCTCTTACTTTTTACTTTAATCATTACAAAAATTAAAAAATTAGATCAAAAATTATCCATCCAAACGCATCCACTATCCAGTAATGCAAAATAAGTCTACATGTGTATGTAGGCTTGCTGGGATGGAGATTCTTGCTTATTGGGGATTTGGGGTTACAGTCCTGGTTCTCAGAATTATAGTTCGAATGGAGAGCGCCTCAACACTCATAGCAATGAGTACCATTTTGTTTCAAAATTTTATGTAAAGATCATGAATTTTGATGTGAATATGAACATAACATAAATTATCATGTTCATAATTCGTGATCTTCATTTTAATTTTTTTAATAACAACTGGGATTTGAGGGTCATCATTGTAATAAAGTTAATTTAAATTACAATGTATATTAATTAGATCATGGTTACTTATATGACTCAAAACATATCGAGTGATTATGCATACCAATTCATCACCTATAATTTATCACAAAAAATAACCAATGAATATGGTTTCCTCTAGTTCAAATTGGAATGTCCAACATTTAACCCTCGGTTCTAGAATAAATAACATATTCTAAAGTGTTTAATCTTTTATAATTCATTTAATTAATCGATCAACTCAATTGTGTTATAAATGAGTTAGTTAAATTCAAATTAAAATATTGGATACTTTTATATTAAAAAATATTTTGTACACATTTTAATTTTTTAATTAAATGAGTTTAAATAGATTGAATTTTTTAACAGATTAAAGCAAATTAGAGTGAATTTATGGGTAACATTTTACGGTCCTAAATATAGATGACCGCTGCATTTTTCGGGATGTATTTGGATGTACATTTGGTTTGGGCATGATAAATCGTACTCTTTAAATTTTTAAAAAAAATAATTTGTAAAAAAATTAATATTCATATCCTAATTTGTAGAAATTGATTCTATGAATAAAACGTATCAAAATGAAATTGTGATCTTTTTTTGCCCGAAATGAAGCGAAATCCTAAAAATAAATAAATAAATAATCATCTGATTGCATACATTCTATTGATATAAAAAGTTTTGAAGTCAACTCGAGATAAATGCTTAAGGAACAATAAATTTATCTATGGAAGCCTAATTGATGAGTATTATAATTAATTAAATATCAAACCGGTATTCACTAAACCCCTCAAGTTTTACGGGCCAAATCTGTCGCATAGATCAATACGCGTAAAGCAACATAAAGTGCACACAGAATTAATCCAAACACTATTTTGTACCAAATTATATATGAATTTATTGATCGAACAGATGATCGCCCTATTACTACAAGCATAATCTAAAAGATTTTATGTCATATCTGAGGTTTTTTTTTTTTAACTTTAGGGAAATGGATTCAACTAATCCATTATACTTCGCATGATTTGCCTCCCAAGTCGATTGTTCTGAAGAATATGATGTAATCCATGCGGAGGATCCGATATTATTCATCCATGTCATTGCTGACTTCATTAACCTGGCTAGAGTATCCGTCATCCTGTTAGCTTTTCAAAAAATATGATTAAATTGGACCTCCCAATCTCTGTTCTCAAGCTCCTTAGCTTCTGTAAGTAAATCTGCATGCCGTCTATTACACATCATCTCCTTTTTTAAGCTGCGACCACCTCCTTACGGTCCGCTTGACAACAAACCTTACACTAACCTCTATCCCAAGGCTTTCGCAAACCTACGATCACTCCCCTGAGCTCCGTTCTAAAAGTCCCTTCCTCGTTCACCCGATTACCTAATCCTCCCAATCAATTCCCTTGAGCATCTCTCAACACAACTCCATACGCGACTAGCCCCCGGGCATCACCTCCCGTTCCGTCGGTGTTAACACATACCCAACCTTCTAACGGGGCCTGTCACTTGACCTCCACTATCCGGTCAATCGCATAAAGAGTTCCACTCGCAGCTCCTGAACCGCCCAACTACTTTAATTAAATTCAAAGATTAGATTAAGGATCCAATTACGAATATGATATATGGTAATATTGAGTGATATTGTACTGTTCACAATATGAATATGAAATGATATAAGTTTATGAAATAATAGACTAAATTGCCCTTATGATGTGAAAGATTTGAATGTAATGTGAGGAGAAAGAATGTGACGTGAAAGATTTGAATGTGAACGAATAATTGAGGAGAGATGAAAGAGAATATGATGTGAAATGTTTGAATTGATTTGTGAGAGTGTATAGGTGTAGGGTAATATATAGAAAGTGTTTGATATTGATATATAACATTTGATGATATTTAGATGTGATATTGAAAATATATGTGATATTTAAGATGTAGTGATATTCAAATGTAATGATTTTTAAAACTCACCCTAAATATACTAGTGGGCTTTTCCCTCATATCTCAAAACAAAACATATGAAGAAGCCCAACTACTTTAATTTCATGGGCCTTACATAGTCACGTGAACTATTTGACAACCCTAAACGCAAAGCAACGGAAACAAATCTCTCTCTCTCTCTCTCTCTCTCTCTCTCTATTATCTCACACCACCACGACCGTCTAATCAGTGCCTCTCTTACTCCAAGGTATATATAGACACGTCCTCACTTCTAATCTCCCTCTTTTCCACCTCTTGTTCTACGAACCACACTATCATTTGTTTCTCTCTTCTATTTTCCCCTTCCCACTCTAAACGAAACCCTACACTGCGAAACCCTAAACGGATCCGCAGAAATGGCGGAGGAAGAGGTTGTCGGAGCAACCAGCCCACCTCCCACCGATCACAAGCGCAAGCTCGAGGATTTGGAGCCCGACGCTCCCGAGCCTCCCACCACTCTTAACTCCAATGGCAGTTCCGATTCCGCCGCCACCGACCTTAATGGCGCTCCCTCTGATGATTCGGATGCCAAACGCCCTCGTTTGGATGCCAAATCCGACGCTTTAGGTAATACTTATTTTGCATCATTTCTCAAGTTTTGGATTTCACGTATTCATTTGCGTTTTGTAGGTCGATAATTGCTCAAATGTGCGTGTATATGTGCTATTTTTAAAAATATTTTCTTGATGACGTGGCATCAAGAATTTGTTTTCGTTCATGTTTGGGTTAATTTCAGATTGATGATATGCCGTTAGGGTTTGTTAGGTTTTGAACTAGCTAAAAAACTTTTGGGGGCACAATTCTTGCATCTTTTTACATGGAAATAAAACATTATGCATTTTGGAAATAATGTACACTGTTGATATTTGTTAATGCAATACTACATTCCATGCTCCACATATTTAAAGAAATTGAGTGACTATGATTCTTAAGTTTACACTGCACAGTAACTTTTTTGGGGGAAGTAGTTATCTTATTGTCAAGAAGGAGATTCAGTTACTGTATGGAATATTCTTGATTCATACAAAACAACCTTCTTAATTAGCAATTATTTTGCCTACCAAATACAAAATTATATTTAACTACAAGTAATCCCCACGTTCTAGTGTTATCTTACCAAGTTGGCCCAAAATATTTGAAGGATGGAAAAGCCAGCCGTTAACAACATACCTTACCAGAGTTATTATTACCGTTTTGACTTCTCTTCACCCTCCTTGTCTACATTGATATTATATGAATAAGCTGAATATTATTGTCTTTAAATCTCAGGCAGAGAACAGGAATAACTATTCCTTTTGTGGAGATCTATGAGAATAAGAATTGTATACTTAACACTATTGCTGTTTACTTATCTTGTAGCTGATGCAGAGAATGGATATGAGGAGGAGAAGACAGACGAGCCCAAGGAGGAGGTTACTGAACAGTCTGCTGTGGTTAACAATACTGAGACAGAAGATGCTGAACCAAAATCTGAGGATGCGCATGAGACTGTTAACAATGAAGAACCCACTACTGATGAAATCCCTGCTGAAGCTGCTCAACAGCTATCTGAATTTGAAAATGTTCTTGGATCTGCAGCCGAAGGGGAGGTCCAGGAACCTGTTGAGCTTCAGGACAACCCGGCTGATGCTTCTCAACAAGGGGATGACTCTTCTAGGGAGGAGCAACCAACATCTAATGACAAACTCACGTCGCGCAAAATGGAAGTCCCTAGTAATAAGGTGAGTTTTGTTCTATTGTTTGGATCTGTTTTGCTCTATGCTCTGATGCTTTATAAACTTTGGAATTCTGTGGAATGTTTTAAACTATGTGGATATTTTATTTCTATGCAGGTTGGTGTTCTTATTGGCAAGGCTGGAGATACCATAAGAACTTTGCAAAACCACTCCGGAGCAAGGATCCAAATCACAAGGGACTCTGATGCTGATCCAAGTTCTACTACCCGACCTGTGGAACTGATTGGATCTCTAGAAAATATTATCAAGGCTGAGAAACTGATAAAGGATGTTATCGCCGAGGTTTGTTGTTTCTGGATGTGTTTTTCTGCTAGTGTTACAATGGTCACTGCATCTGCACAGTTTCTCATGTCCCTCGTGTTTTTGACTATTTATTCATATTTTAAGGTGTCATATCTATCTATGTTGTGGTTAATTTGCTGTCATGCAGGCTGATGCTGGTGGTTCACCTTCTCTGGTTGCTAGGGGTTTCAGTAGTTCTCAGTCTTCTGGAGCTACAGAGCAAATTCAGATACAAGTGCCGAATGAGAAGGTTGTCTGACTACTCCCTGTCACTTGATCTTGAACTTCCATGACCTCTCTTCTTTTCCCCTATCATCTGATACAGTTTCTTCAAGTATAGGTTGGTTTAATCATTGGGAAAGGTGGAGAAACTATTAAAAACCTGCAGACGAGATCAGGAGCTCGCATTCAGGTAGCTGACATTGGATGACCTTGTTCTGAAATCTAAATAAATGATTAAAGAAAATGCACGAGAAGTGTTCTCACCATGCTCATTATTCTTCTGAAGAGATGCACTATTGCACAAATACTGATATTTTCGCGTTAAATAGTTGATACCGCAACATCTTCCGGAAGGAGACCAATCTAAAGAGAGGACGGTCCGAGTTACTGGTGATAAGAAGCAGATCGAAATGGCGAGAGAATTGATAAAGGAAGCGATGAATCAGGTTTGTTGCAATGATGAAACCTTTCTCTTTTAAGTATGAAGTGGATATAATATCATTATATTATTGGAATTTTTTCTCTTAGTATTTTAAATTTGCTGCTGGTGATTTGAGTTGCATGCATTCTTGATTTTGCAAGATTGCTGTAGATAATCTTTTATCATTTTGATGCTTAGCGTGATTCTGTTTTTCAGTGTTTTGTTTTCCATCTACCCTTTGTTTCGCAAAATGTACGATATGAACTAGTAGTTTTAGTCAAAACATAATCTTTGTTACTTATTTTAGGTTTGAAATGGAAGGTTTCCTGTTTTATCCTATTGTTGCTCCACTAGCTGTTCTATAGCGAATTAGCGATACATGCTCATTCAGAAACCATCATCTATGTGCACCATAAGTTCTGAAAGTGGAATCCTCTCTTCTAGCAGATATGCTACTTGATCAATTATGAACTGTTAGTTTGGGTCTGAGAACTGTAGACTTGGTGTGGATGTTTTTCATATTTATCCGAATCCTGCTCCATCAGCTGTTCTATAGCAGATATCACTCAGTAAACAACATCAGCTACAATGCTGTGTTCTTTACTGCAAGTTCTAATATTAAAACCACCGTAAGTTGCTCAAGAGCTTAATTTTTTATGTATACCTCTGTCATGGCTGCTAGGTCATATTGCTTGGATTAGAGTGCTTCATATATTGTGAAAACCATATACATATTAGGCGCGCACATAGTTGAGACTTATCCATGCTATGGAATCACCCTAATTGTGTTTCAAAGACTTTCATCCTTTGGTGTAGCTACTTTACAGTTAAGGCCATGACATTCAAAATATGTAGCCATATCCATTGACAATGATTTGAACATATTGCTATTTGGATGAGTTGATTCTATGTATTAAGGTCTTATTTAGTTTAGGTTTTGACCTGTTGAAGATAAAACCATGCCATTCTATATTTTATCTTTTGAATGCTAGGTTTTGTATGTTTGTGATGTAGGCTTCTCCAAATGAACTGTGTATAGGTTGAAGTGATGCTTTATTTAAGTTGGGGTGAACTATGGTTTTCTTGTAACAAGTTCCTTGTCTACCGTAACAACCTTCGCACAAGTATAATAATTTTCTATATGCAAATGGGTGCGTTACACGTATTATGGTTAATAGCATGTTCTGTTTACTGAGTGGCGATTACTCATCGGTGTATGAAGTACTTTTAGATAATACAATCAGATGAGAGCTTGATTGATTGAATAAGGTTCATGAGAGTTTGAAACATGATGCATGAACCTTGCCAAAGTCACATGAATGCAATAGAGAAGATTTGCGATGATTTATTTATCTTGAAGGTGCCGATTTCGAACTGGTTGGCTTTAAAAATGCAGATTTGGCTTTTGCCTCTCATACGGGGTCAGCATTGCCTTCTCGGTGTAGCAATAGACAACCACTATCCACTCTCATCAACCGAAGAGAGGTATCACGCATTAACCCTCGCGATTGCAGGATGTTAATAGTTGGTAAGATTGCTTTGAGACTTAAAGACTAAAACTAATAGTATTAGTAACCGCATTTTTATGTTAGTCGTAGTGTTCTTCGACATCCCCTTGTTCTATGCTTGAGATTTTGGTGGTGGTAGGTCATGCCTGGTCAAGTGATCATGTTTGGACATTATAAAGTATCCCTGTTCTGTAAGTTCTAATTTCAATTCTCTCTACATATGAAGCGTGTGATATGTATGCCTGGACTAGGGCTGGACATGAAGTGCCTGGAATTCAATGTAGTTAAATATCAATGTGAAAATTGTATGCTAGCCACCAGTGTGAGGTGATGCCATCGAGAACTATTTTGCTCTTTCCATTGCTATAGATGCTCATTCCATCATAAGATTCTAGCGAAGACTTAATCTTATCAGATTTGTCACCACTCAATATTGACCAACTTTCTCCAGTATATGAGATGATATGAATAGAATTTAATACATTCTCAATGTGATGTGTGCTGGCTTGGTGTTTTAGTAATTAATCCTGCTTAAAGGATAGTTGAAAGCGTATTGCCTACTACCACATGTGATGTGATGCTCCCCTTTGTGTTTATGCCCAGGATACCCATTTTTCTGTTTATGCTAGTCCAATTTTGTACATAATGTATAGACAAAAAAATGTCTCATAAAACACAAGAAATGCTGCCCATATGTACTAAATGTCCAGTGTTTCTGGTATAGTGAAGGCAAATAATGTAATTGATGTCCCTGCTTCAAAATTGGTCTAAACCTATGCACTGAGGTATGCTAGTCAGGTGTGGGAACACTAGGCATTGGCACTTGAATACTATTTAGAACTTTCTGCTTTGTTGGAAAAATTTCGGTCTTATAGAGTGCTCCCAAACAGTCTAAAGAGATTGGATCTTTAGGTTTCCGCTCTGTTCAATTTACCTTTGTTCTTTTTTCCTTATTTTTGCCTGGTGATATTGAGAATTCTAATATGCTTGGTTCAAAAGTTCGATGCTCTGGAAGATAGGATGTATTGATGGAAATTGTTTTAAAGGATACAAAGAAAAAAAAAGTCCAATCTTGTCTTGGTCAGTTTTATTTAGACTTCATTTCTGGCTTATGAACTACTGCTGACGGATTCTATAATGCTTGGTATCGACTTATATTTTCTGCTAGTGGCTTGTGTATTGTGCATTGAGCTGATTGGTTGCTCCCCTGGTTATATTGTTAGTATAGCTGTGTCAAGGACAGCTTCATATTCCGCTGTATTTTGTTTGTTTGCTTGTTATTTCCCAATGGCTAAAAGGATTGTACCAACTAGCCCTTCCCGTTTCCCTTTGATTTCCTTTATTATAGATTTTAATAATCATCTTCTGTATGGAATTGAGATAAGAAAATCGAACTGAGTTTTCCCTTTCACTGTTTTGTGTTTTTCGGTTAGCCTGTAAGGTCGAGTTCTTCTGGTGCTTATAGTCAGCAGCAGGGCTTTCGTCCACGAGGACCTGCTGGTGCTCAGTGGGGACCTAGGGGTCCTCATCCTGGCCAACCAACTGGGTATGACTATCAGCAAAGAGGACCATATGCATCTCAAAATAACCAGTATCCCACTCTAGCATATGGTAATTATCCTCAGCCTCCAAGAAGCGACTATGGTTGGGAACAAAGGCCTCCAACAACTGCACAGATGCCTCCTGCACAAGCCGGTTATGATTACTATGGTGGGCAAGGAGGCCATGCAGCCACACCATCTGCACAGCTACTGAATCCTGCGCTTACACATGCTCCTGGCCCTGGGATGGGCCCTCCTCCCCAAGCAGGTTACAATTATGGACAACCACAAGCTCCCAATTATGGGCAGCCAACTCCATATTCTCAAACCGCTCCCCAGGGTTATGGTCATGGTTACGGTGAAATAAAGTACGAAAACCAAGGGCCTGCCCAGCACCCATATGGTGGACATGGATCTCAGCCGTCAAATTACCCTCAAGGAACTCATCCAGCCTATCCCCAACAAGAACAATATGGTAAGCCACCATCCTACAACTTGCCGCAACAAGGACCTTATGCTCAACCTTACGCTCAGCCACGTGCTAGTCAACCTGGAGATGCACCGTATCAAGGCCCAGTCTCAGCTACACAGCCATATGGTCCAAATGCTGCAGCTCAACAGCCTTACCCTTATGCATCAAGTGGGCAAATGCAACAAGCTTATCCTCAATATGGTTCCGCCCCTTCTAATGAAGCGTACAATCAGCCTGCCTCTGCCCCTGTTTATCCTCAGCAAGGTGGGCAACCAGTTGCTGGGTATGCTCAAACTGGTGGGCAACCAGTGGCAGGCTATGCTCAAGCAGGTCCCACTGCAGGTTATGGCCAGTACCCTGCTTCACAACCAGGTTTTACTGAACAAGCGGCTCCTCAGAACAATGCAGGTTATGGGTACCAAGGAGTACAGGATCCTGCTTATGCAGCAGCAGCAGCAGGTTCTGCTTATGGTGCACCTCCGACCGGGCAGCCAGCTTATTCCCAACCAGCCCCAACACAGCCAGGCTATGATCAGTCAGTTCCACAATCAGGTGGTTATGCAAATGTTCCAGTTGCGTATGGGAAAAGTGTGTCCCCCCAGCCAGGTTATCCACCTCAGTATGATGCTAGTCAGATGTATGCTGGGCATCGCTGATAAGTTTGATCACGTTTTCTAGTTGACTTAGGTGGGCCTAGATCATCCTGATGTTTTCCAGTAGTACTAGCACAAGCATGCATACTTTGTTTGTTAGGAATACTGAATGTGCTGCTATAACTGTGTTGTGTTCATGATTTGTAGAATTTTGATTTTACTCTAATCACCCCACTTCTCTCTCTCTCTCTCTCTCTCTCTCTCTCTCTCTCTCTCTCTCTCTCTCTCTCTGTTTTTGGCCATTCTACAGTGTACTTTGTGAAATATCTTGGTGTTACTCTGACCATTGAATTTTTCGGTTTTATAGGCTAGGAGCTGTCAGTAATTGTGAAATTAGAATTATACATAATTTTGTTGTGCATATTTTTTCATTTAGTTGTCTTACACGAGACTTGGATTTTCCCCAATTCATGGCATGAGACCTTTCGCACTTACATTCTGTCGGTCTGTCTAGATGCGGCACTCTTTCATACGTTAGGAATGCTCCAGCGGTCCCACCTTCACTTTTTCATACGCAAATCTGTCTTCATTTTCATTCCTAGAAATGAAATATATTTAAATGAAAATAACAAAATTAATAGTGAGTCCATATAATAAACCTTTTATAGATTTGTATTATAGTGAATAATAAAATAAGTTGATGAATGAGGCCATTATGAAGAAATGGCATGTCATGAGGTGACATTATACACCACTGATGCTCCTAACCAGGCAACTCGCCCCTCCCAATCCCACAGCGGCCTCTCGGCCTAGTGAATCAACTCTTCTACTCAACTCAGGGCGGGAGTCCAAAGTGTACTCACAAAAATACATGTGAACAACCTGAATCCAGGCATGGAAATTGCCAGTGGGCATGATTGTCCAGCACCTGCCTAGCCATGTCACAAGTTGAAGCTTGCCTATCACTGATTATTTACTGAAACTTATAATTTTACTTTTTTCCTGTTATTGTTATCATCGTTTAAAATAAGAAAGAAAAAAAAAAATTAGTTCGCAGAGATTGAATCGACATGCAAACCAACGAAATCTAACAATAAAAATAAAAATGCAGTGTCTAAAGTTTTATTTTCATTATTCGAGCAAAGCAGTCAAGTCACTGACCCCAAAAAAAAAAAATGAATAGGAAAGTTTATCCGATTCTATACTCTTGATGTTAATAACAAAGTTAGATGGGTGCATAGATTAGTGCAATTTCAAGCGATTCCCCAAGAATTGTTCTGGCTTGAACACTAGAATCCGACTCCATACCAGTTACTCAGAAAGAGATGTAAACTAATATTGACTGACATCGGATGCGATCAAACCCTAATTCGTGTCAAGATGAGATAAGAAATGCAGCTATGTGGTGAAAGAAAGATAAAGTACTGCAATTATTTGTTATGTATCATAGATGATACAATTTGGAGAAAAAAAATATGATTGAATATTTTTCAATTTACATTAGCTGATGGCCATCATTTTTACAGTTTAGAAAACTATACTGTTGTATAATCAAGGGTAAGAAGCAACTTCCAACTGTCTACTCAATATCTTTCATGGCGTCCTGTATCACAATCAACAAGGAAAATGAGTAAATGTGGTTTCTGGGCACACATTATCAAGTTCTCGCCATTCCAAAGTAAGATGGATGATTAGAAGAATCACCTTAGCTAACCGAGTCACATAACTAGCAGCTAACGCTGTCGCCAGTAGTCCGAGTCCAAGGGTCAATAACTGACCGTTCCCTCCTGGTAAACCACCATCTGATTCTTCTTGCTGAATATATCCCAAATATCAGACACGACATATAGATGTATTATAGGTAAAAGTGAATAAATGAAAACTGCTAGAATTCTGCAACTGAGGAGCAATCAAGCAATTTTGCTAATGGATTTTACTTCATACAAGTAAAAACAACGTTTGCTGTTTGAGGGGTAGTTCAATTGAAAACTCACAATGATTGCTCTCCCAAATGCACCAGCACTGACATATGCCCATGTTCCAGGAAGCATACCCAACCAACTGCATTTGCATGTTAAATGTTGAACTTTTGTAAGAAAGAATACGAGAGAAAGTTTGCAATGGATTGCCAGTTTCTTTTGATGTAAAATGTACGAGTGCAAAGATATACACAACATCAGCTCCAGATTTTCGCAGTTCAGTATCACAGATAATTGCATGGAATTGTACAAGAATATTGAAAATATTGGTTCCTGATTTCCCTTTATCCTACATTGTGGCGGTTTTGGCGGGAAGCACCCCTAGCCTTATGGAAAGGTAACCATTATAAGTAGTAAAATTATGGTGCATCAATGGTATACCTACACCTTTGTGATCCATTTCAGATTCAATTTGGCCACTTCTTTGGTCACTTCTTTCTAATGCAGTACAAACTGATGATATGCAGTCCACTTGACCTCATTTTGCCAAGCTCAAAATAGTTTACAATCAGTATCATCTCCTTTTCTTATTATTTTAAGGGTTAACTAGGGAAACCCCCCGTGTGTTTACCGGGTTTTGGGAATGAGGCCCACATGATTTTTTTTGGGCACCTTGGTTAGTTGGCATCCATGTTGAAAGACCAAAATGAAAGAAAAAATTTCACATGCCATAGAGTGCACAGTTTTAAGACGATTATACCCTTTTCATGCGAAAAGGACATTTGCGCCCTCATCGTCCCCAATTCCTCGCCAAAACCCTAGTCCGGCAAGGCTACACCGTCCTCGCCCACTCCTGCCCCGACCAACTCCAAAATCGCTTCCTACCTGAACATCTCCTTCTTTCGCGACGTCGACGACCTGTGCGAAGAACAACCGCACATCAGAGAGAAAGAGGGACGGGAGAAGGTTTGTGCGCGCAAACACAGAGCAGAGATCACCAAGTGAAATGGGGATGAAGAAGAAATTGGGAAGAATCGTTTTTTTTTTCTCAGTTTGGTTGTTGCCTGCTAGTGCTGTGTAATCATGAACGAAGAAGAAGGGAACAAGAATCTGGTGGTCTAAGAATAGATGTGGGAAATAATAGTTTTTTCTTTTTCTTTCTCTAGTTTATATTTTTCTGTTTGGTTTAATAACATACTTTTTTTACATCTAACTTTTTAGTTTCAACTAAATCATTGCTTATAAATATGTTTAGTCTTCTTTTTTGTTAGAATAAATCTAATATTAATCTCAATTACATAAATTTAATATTAATCCTAAGTATATAAATACATTTATATATTTGATTAAAGAAATACTTTTAAAATGATTTATTATTTAATAAAGATTTTTACTTTGTTAATTGCTTCTTTATTTTATTTATCAATTAATACTTAAATTATTCTTTGATACTTTGTTTAAACAATAATATTATCTTTATATCTTTAGGTGAAAAATATTTTTTTTATTGTTTTTAACGTTTTATTTGATTAGTACACTTTCATTTTTTAATTCTTTCTCATTAAATTTCAAATCGAGGCAATTTTGTCCTTATATGTTAATTTGTTAGCAAAAATGGATCGAAACTAAGAAGATTGACGCACGTAGGCAGACCCCAAAAAAATTTCAGCGTGGGGGTCATCCTCAAAACCCAATAACCACGGGGAGGTTTTCCCTAGTTAACCATTATTTTAAAATCATCTCCCCTCTTTCTCTCCCTCTGGAAAATGCACACACCATCCGTCAAGCACTCAAACATTCATAGTTGTCAGAATGTTCATTCAACTTATTCATTCCATTTGCGCACTCACACCTAACTCAATCCAATTCACATTTACTCATCCCTACCATGGCCGAATGTTCATTCAACTTATTCATTCCATTTGTGCACTCACACCTAACTCAATCCAATTCACATTTACTCATCCCTACCATGGCAAGTAACTGTCACCTTTTACAGAGTTTCATGGCTCCCTCTTTCCCCAACATAATTAACTGAATTTTTGTATTTGAAAAAAACAGAGGGTGACATATGGCAATTGTTATTGGATGCATGCATGTATTCATACTGTATGATTTGTATTCACATGAAATATCCCTAAATTTTGTTAATACAGAACCCTATGTGCTGCATATATAAGCAGGATACAATCATACTGAACTACCAACAATTTAATTATTTGCTATAATACATCATATTACACCAAAAATGACAAGAAAACAGGCACATCATAATTCAATGTAAGTTAAATCATATACTTAATTCTTTCTCAAAGGTAAATGAGCACATCCTTTATCTCATCATTCTATTAAGCACATAAGACATCTTCCAAATCCCAATTGTCCTCGTCTTCTTTCTTCATATACCAGACAAAATAAATAACAAACAGCCAGTCTAGAAAAAAATAGGTATGACCAGAATATATTAGGTACATACATATTAGCCTCCCATCTGTTTGTGATAACTGAAAAGTAAGCAACAGTGACACTTGGAGACTAAAATGCAACATGCATTTCTTCACAATCACAAGTGAAAGCATTCCAAGCTAGTTGACAGTTGAAACACGAACACAAACACACATACATCAAAATACCATACAAATTAAGAATTCACAATGGAAAGGAATTTCTGAGGAAGAGAAGTGTCTGGCCCGTGGTGCACAACAGAGAACTACTATATCGTTGCGGGCATGCAGGCCCTTCAAAGGGTCTCTTCAGATACTTGTCTCCTACATAGGGATCATGCATCACCTCATTTCTGAACTGTTTGGTGATGCAAGAGCTTTGTGTGTATATTTGATATTACTTGGGGAGCTATGGTGTCCTCCTTCCAGTGAGAAGATGATATAGACGGCCTTCAGAAGATTTAGGGACATTTAAGATTGTAGGCGTAGGGGAGATGAGTATAACACATGTATGTGGAATCGTGGATGAAGGTAATGCAAGGACTTTGCAAGATCAGTCGTATCTCTTGCCTGTTCTAAAATACACAGTGATATTTTGGGCTTAATTTGGCGATGAAAACTTTTAGATTTTATATTCCTTCCTTTACGTGTTCTCCTTATCAGCATATGGTTCATTCACTTTTAAACACTAAGTCTATCATTTGTACTACCAGACACGAGTGTAGGACATGCTGACCTTCAAAATCTAAGACACTATGGCATAAAACTTTTCATGCCATCTTTCTTTAACAGATCTTGATTTGATGTACGTAACCTAACATTAGCGGATATGTAAATCAATTGGCCATCCGTGTTGTAAAATCCTACTTCCATTCTAAAAACTCTAATTTCATGCGTCGATAGGAGTGTTCATATGGCTACCTTATGAAATCCTAAGTGTCCCACAAACCAGGAATTATAGTCTTATTTTGTATCCAAGATAAATATCTAAAATATCATCCACTAAATATCTGTAGTGGAGAACTGGCATTCAAAAAGGCATTGAAGCAACTAAAAATGAAACTGACCTTCCCAAGACGTATGGAACAAACTTCACTGATGTAAGTCCATACAAGTAATTCCCAAGAGAAAATGGGAGTAAAGGGCTTAAACGTAGAAGAATAACAACTCCAAAACCATTTTCTCCAATCGCCTTGTCAATCGCAAGAAACTTTTTGTTCCCTTCAACCAATTTAAGTATACGGTCACGAGCAAAATATCTGGCAATTAAAAATGCAATACTTGCTGCCACCTGAAATGGGTAAAAAGTTTCAGTATTTACTTATATTATCTGTTCTTATTAACATTTAGTACACAACAACTTACAGTTCCACTGATAGAGACAAGGATAGTTCCAATGAGAGAGCCAAACAGAACGCCAGCTGACATGGTAAGTGGAATAGCAGGTACTGCGAGCACCTACAAGTACATGAAAATTTAAGAGTGAACAGCTTCATGTGAGCAGGTCAAGCTCAGACCAAGAAATTAGAAATCAATTAGTTTCTATGGCAGTAAGATAAATGTCGAAGAGGAAATACAAGTTAACGGAGCAAGCCAAAATGCAGGAAACAGAAATGAAGTCTAATGAGACCAGCCCATTCAATTGGATATTATCTTAAAGTTACAGGAGAATAACTTGACAACTTATGCTGGTACTTCAAAGATCCAAGGTTATAAAATTTGATGATAAAGAACACATTGCTTTTTCTATAGTGAAAATTTAGCAGGTGAAATTACCACCAATGAAAGTGAAAGGTCCCTGAGCCAGAATATTAATAAACTAATGCACTCAAGAGAGAGGGAGAGATAAATTCTTACTTCCAACCCAGCATAAACAGCTACAAAAAGAGCATATCCAGCTGGTCCATATCCTGTTCACAAATAAAATCTTTTGAGAAGAAAACTGGCCAAGCTTATAAATACAGACAGCTTTCTTCAGTAATTGACAATTTCTATGCACAAATGTGACATGCTACAAACCCAAACAACCCACACCAAGCCACTTTGAAAATCACTCTTTCCTCTAAATGATGTGCCAATAAAGGAGCCCCCCCTTGAGATTAAGGTTACAGGTTTAATGATACTCTAACTTTTCACCTCATATATGCAATACTTAAATAGGATATTGGAGATATTGTACGAATAATACCACAAAAGAGCAGTAATTTATTCCTTAAGATTGATAGTTAAATATGGGCTTCCCAATTGGGATGGAGGCCAATGGTGGGCTTTGTAATGGCAATCAAAAACATAATTACCATGTTTCAACATAGTTGTCCCTACTCTGCAAAGCAAGAGGGAACAGTAAAAGGTATAACGAATTGGCAAATATGTCTCAAGCTCTTATCAATACAACCACAACAGAAGAGCTTAAAGAGCATACAAGCTGTAAGGCAAGAGCAGAAGCCCAATGGACAAAGGGGTCCTTGTTACCCCCCCCCCCCCTGCCTCTCGAACAAAGGAATGGCAAAGAACGGAAAAGAAAACGGCACCACGAGAAAGAATTAAAATAAATGGTGTTATTGAGGTATGCCCTAAGCATAATTACAAGAAGAAGTTGACTTTGTATTATAGTTCAGTTAACTTGATGTTTGTCTACTTATATATTGGCTAATATTTATTGATCCCAGTGAGTGAGTGCATTAAGAGACAGGAAGAGTTTGTTAACAAAAGGGGGTCAATCGCGGCAGTGCCGGAGCCGGAGCTTTTAGCCAGTGGTGTCAAGAATAAAACAAAATAACACCATTACTTTAAAAAAAATGGTAAGCGCAAGCATATAATGAAAAAATAATCCAAAATAGAAATATAGTAAAAAAATCATCCAATAACAAATTTTCATAAATAAAGTGCGATATTAGATGCATAAATGAAAAAAAATACCAAACGACACAACAGACTAGATATTTGAAACTTTAAAGTATATTTTTCTCTTGCTGATTTCTTGATCGATATCACGGCAAGAAATAGTTCTTTCGACATCAATTACTAAATAATCTTTGAACCATTCATCTCTCATCCAGTTACATAGAGCGATCTTCACAAGATTCATTGCCGGAAACATCTTCTCAACAGTTCTGTTGCTATAGGCAATACTAATGCCAACTTTATAAGCTTGTACACTTTGTCAAATGCGATCCTTCATCGTTTCAACCATCAACTTGGCAAGCACGAAAAGCCTTTTCACATTGGAGAACATATCATTCGTGGTCAAATTGGCCGAGTAAGTGTTCAGTTGCGAAAAGATTCCCAAGATCATATTCATGGATCAACTTACAGATGGAACCTTGAAGTGCAAAAAAATTAATAATAATAATAAAATAATAAAAATCTCAGTGGCGCCAATTGACCCCACTGATTCCTTAGTAGATCCACCCCTGAATCACGGAAAAGGCCTCATCTAAAGAGGGTCTACTCTCTAGGCATATCCCAACTCCCAAGAACATATACTTACTGTCTTTAGAAGTCAATGCGATTCCAACTCTCAAAACGATCCAGTCACAAGCACTTACTGCTGTCAAAGTAGTATCTCGTTTACGATCAGTAACACAGGACTCCATATAAGCTTACAAACACCATTTATTCAAGGGGTAAACACGAGGCCATTTGTTCAGGTCCTTCATGTGCCCCAATTCACCTTGGATCAATCCCCTTCAGTATATTATTCGGAATAAATGACACGAGGCTTTTGACCAATTTTAACTTGGGCATTATGCTACCTACTGCCCCTCCTTTGTCTGGGTTTAGGACTGGTATTCAAAGTTATATAAATAGTAACCGAAAGCAACTGCTCGTGTCCTAGATTCTGGAACACATCGGGTAAGAAGCCAATCACTGACTCATTACATTTGTACCTACAGAAGACAATACATGTGAACTACCACATGGTCCTCCTAAATAATTCAAGTGTGAGAGGCTGCCAAGACCTCTACCACTATCAGCTCTCTTCAGTTACTAGAATTTCACATGGAAACATAATGCCAACTTTACTCTGCTGGCATAAGAGAATAACACTCAATCTTTCTAAGATCCTACTTTACCCTCACAACTTAAGAAAAAAACTTCATGGTTGATAAGTGTAGAATCTAAAGGTGGAAAAAGCGCGAGTTGGGTGGATATGACAAAGGCCTATGTGGGGTGGGTTGCAGCTTATATGGCCGGACAGGTGAGTCCATTAGATAACAGTATGGGTATAAGAAGTCGGCCTTGAATGGCTGGGCTGCCCATAAGAACCTAGTCGCCACATAGTAACGAATTCTTTATTCAGTAACTATTTGGTAAGGGAAAAAGTTCAATATTCAGGAATTATTTGGATAAAGTTTAGAAAATAGTCGAAAAAATTATCAACAGATAAAAAGATACGTCGATTTTTCGGGGATTTTTCATCGACTGATTCAGGAAATTTACCAGTAAAAATAGGTAGGTTCTTGCACAATTCTCAATCAGAAAATGGAGATAAGCTTTAATCTCATGTATGACAGTAGATCCTTAATCTTAAGGGTGACTAAACAAGTTGAAGTTAACTAACAGAAAATGTGAAACAACAGCCCATGGACAAGCTTTGGCTATTCCAAAGTAAATTACAAACTGTTCGTCAAGTTCCTACTGCCTAATGAACTTTTATGTTAATCATGACCAGCTTCATAACAAAGTTTAGGAAATTTATTCCCACATTCGCTGATCTCGGGAAGAACTGTTTCATCCATTACAATCTTGGAATTCGGGTGTTGCCTCAAAATTCCTGATTTTAACCCAAGAAATATGGAAAATTGCCAAATTTGATAGTATGCTAACCAATTAATATGAAGAACAATTTTATTTTGGTCAAAGGCCTGACAATCCGACTAACTACCCCACGAATACTGATACAAAGTTAAGGTAGAGTCAAATTGATAAAAGAAAGGCTCAAATATTCAGAAAAAATACCTTTAATTTCCTAGCAAAATGTATGATACTGCATCAGATCTCAGGTAGGTTGTACTAGACTGGGTACACAATACTCTATTATCATACCCTTTATCCACGAGATGGTTCTCTTTATAGATTTTAAAAGTGCAGTTTTTTTAATAAGGAAAAGCATAGAAGCATTTCTAGATAAGAATGGCTCCCTTACTTAAAAGTGGAAAGAAAATTTACGTTTCTTGGGTGAAGAAATAATATACTCCATTAAGGACAAAATGATACTATAAACAAATCTTTTTGCCTTGTCAGGAATCTTTATACATTTTGAAAAGGCAAAAATAAATTAACAGCACAAAGGTCCGTATCTCAAAAAAGAACAGCACTAAACTAAGGTTCTTTACAATTGTACACTTCCGTTTCACCCATTCTCTTCCCATAAGACAGGCCACCACCATCATCTATCCTTACAGCAAATTATTAGGCTTCCTCTCTCCAGTGGTGGCTCTAGTGGGCACCATGGATGACTACTTAAGCCCAAAAACTAAACCCCGTTGTCGCGTGCATTGCCTTACCCCATCCTTGGTTTGAGGATGACTGCACCCATCCAGAAGCGGGCGGTCTGGGCACACATTGCGGCCTTTACTAGAATCCAGGTATCCCAAAGAGGACCTGGGGTTGCTGCCTCACTGGGTGATTTGGTGTATGTCACAATCCAGTAGCACATGAAAGGTGTGGTGGAAGCAGTTTTTAAGACTAATCACTTTACATGAAAGAGGGTAACACTACGCACATGCTCTCACTCAGTTATGTGTTTAATGTGTCACCTCCTTCTTTTCCTTCTGGATGAGGTCCCTATCTACTTACAGGGACTAGTGAGTGGGACCAGCAGCCTTATAGCACGCGAAGAGATTTTATTAAGGTGCCTATTAGCAAGTCTCTTTTTGACAGCATGAAGAAGAGCCACGAACATGTCGATACAGGAATTCTGATCTATGGCTGCACAGTAAAGAGCTGAGATGGTGCAATATGAAAGTATTGTTTATGCCACCAACTTAAGGCTACATTGATCTGCAAACTACGAGTGCTTTGCCTCACAATTACGCGATACTGGCAGGCCATCTCAGATAATATTCATCTCCATACACATATTCAACTTATCCTAACTCCGTGAACTCCCAAGTCTTTAAGGTACTCCGTGTGCTAGAACAAACTTCATAGAGAAGTAAGGAGAATAACTAGAACAAACTTCACACCAGATGAAAAATAAATAAATTTAAAATGTGTTATCTGATGCCCAGCAAAGTGAGAAACATACTTACCACGAATTAATCAACTTCCATATCAGCAAACATATGCAGGGGTGATTCTCAAAGGAAAATAATTAGAAAACTAAAGCTTTACTAGCTTATCCAGAAAAAATGTAAAAAAGACAAAAAAAGGAAAAAACAGAGGAAGAAGAAGAGGAAGAAAGAGAAAACAGATGAAAGAAAGAACATTCAAATTGAAACTAGAACATGAGTTTTATGCACCCTCACACATGCCATTGATAGGTATCGCCAAGCTCAGCTGCACATGCCACAAACAACCAACCACCTTGACTTCCTTGCTACTCTCTTGCTTCTCCAATAACGATTTTATCCTCAGCAGTAAGTTTAATACTCAATAACTAGGATATGTAGCAGTGCGGTGGAGAGCTTAAAACTTTCTTTCTTCTTCTCTGCTTTTTCCCTTTTTTTTTTTTTTCTCAAGTGCTGCTATTGTGTAGGTGGAATTGTCAGGCATAAGTTTATTTTGGAGCTGCAGCCTTGTAGGTTGTGGGTTAATTACCATGCCTTTCCTTTGATTGCTGCTTATAATATGGATTTATATGAATTCTCTCCTCTTTATATCATCTAAAATTACCTATATCAGTGTGGTTCTTCATTTAGCTTCCCTTGATTGATGGTGTTACTCTTTGCCTACCAAGACCTTTAACATACTTGCTTCAGTCATTTCTTCTTTCCAAAGAAGATTGTCCGAATTAAATTTTTTCAACTCCGATGTTTTTGAGTTATCTTTCTTAATCTCGCCATTTTGCTAACATTAATGCATCAACATTCCCAGAAACTTGGACTGAGCAATTGGTGCTCACCATTGCTTTTCCTGCGGTTGTTCATCACCTCCTTGACTTCCATGGCTTTTCGCATAAAGCAGCTGTTCGTACCAGATGTGGAGCTGCACTGGTGCTCTTTTTCTGGCGTCCATCTCTATCCCTATTGACCTCTTTAACTGGTGATGCATCCTTTTTGATCATCAACTGCATCCATGTCACCACTTAAGCAGTAATAATTAACTTGCAATAACTGCCTTTTCCTACAATAAGTTCTGGTCTTGAAGTGCATGTCAACTAGGATGAACATCCATCCACAATTCTTTCTTACACCCTTGCAAACGCAGTAGAGAGAAGTCGTGAGAGAGAAAAAAATTTCAAGTGTCGGAAAAAGAGAAAGCAGTGAGAGAGAGAGAGAGAGAGAGAGAGAGAGAGAGGAGGGTGGAAGTCCAGGAAAGAGAGAGAGAAATGAAAAGAAAAACATAAGAAACAGATTCATCATCAACGAAGAGAGAGGGAGTTCATTGATACATTCCGTAGGGATTTTCAATAACTATACCTACACCACGGGGATTTGAATAATAGTCTTTTGTTTAAAGACAATTTTACCATGGCCTTCTCCATAATTCCACCCATTTTAGTCTGTAGAAAGTTTCGTCCATTCCCTTCATGATCCAGTTATACACACTAGTATATTTTTGACTCTTCTGTATGCCAATCTCATTTGTCATCAAAAGTCTGTCCATGCTTGTATGTGTTTCTGATTAGTATCTCCTTGCTAGCTCACATTGCGTATCGAAGAGATTGAGCTTCAAGAGTTCAAGTCTCATGAGCATCTTCATGCTCGCAACATCAGGTACAGGAAAGATCGATCTTCAAGAGTTCAAGTCATTTCATCTTTGGGTATGCTCTAGCTGACTTTAACCATGGTATCCGAAGGCACTGTGCTTCTTTAGCAGTGCCTCCTGTTCACCAATGTTCTTTAGTCATTATGCCTTAGGAGGCATAGGTGCAAGTGTTCACTTTGAATTCTTCCATAGCCATCTTTCAGCCTTGAGCTTTTTTTCTCTTTATAGCTCAAAAGCTGCTTGGCACATAATGCTGTAATCATATGTCATCATGCTGAAAGTGGTATTCATACTGTAATCACAAGTCAGATGCTGATGCACAGTTCCTTTATGCCTTAAGTTGGTTCTTTATGATGTCATGGTTCAAGATCAAATGTCTCATTTAATCATTGCTTATCATATGATGGAAATTTGATCCACATTAAAAATCCACCATTGCTCATTCTTGTCAAATGCAGCTCAACAAACCACTCCTCAAAGATTTAGCACGCACGTGGGTTTCCACCACTATTCATCAATTGGTGCCAAAAATGGTGCAACATCATTAATTTTGTACCGAAAGGTGCATACTTTTCATTCTCATGTGTTACACAATGCATGTTCTCCATCATTTCCATATTCTCACCATCAGCCCTTATGTCGATCACTAAAGCCTCTCTGAAAGTTCAAATAGCTTCATAATTGCTGAAGTTATAATTGCTTGATAATGCACTTTTCCACTGCTGAAGCTCTAGTCACACCTGATGTTACATTCTAAGGGATAAATCCACTTTTCGTCTTGATTCACATCAATCCCACCAAAGTTGATGTATTAAGGTTCATTGCTTTTTAATCTAGCATTTTGGTTCTCGAATTAACCAGAACTTGGTCCTTAAATTTACTAAATAAAGTAGGATTCATAATCAATCCTGAGTTCGATTTTAGTTTTCTCTTTTCCATTTTGACTTTATTTACTTTTTGCTAGGAGGGGATGGGGGAGGGGAAGTATATGATCTGATGTGCTGCTCAGTCAAGTAACAGCATAATTGTGGAGCAACAGACCAAGCCGTAGTCTTTACACAACCAGGCACCTGAGATGTGGCTAAACAACACTTGCATACACTCTCCTCATTCAGATGATTTAAAAGCAAAAAGAGGTGGCTAGTACTAGATTGTTGATTAACAAGATTTCAGAATATAAATATCAACTTGACGTTTATCGCAATTATCACCCTAAACCAAATTCAAACTACTTTAAAAATGCTAACCTATTGTAAGAGTCTGATGGGTTCTAAATACTCCCTCCGTCCCAATTCAAGAGTTACACTCTGACTCGGCATGAAGATTAAGAATAGAGTTGAAAACATGTAAATTATCTTAAATACCCCTAAACATGAGACCCATATTTATCCTTTGCAAAAAGAGAGGGTAATCGTGTCAAACATCATGGCCTAAAAAGGAAATGTAACTCTTCAAGTGGACCTGCCCAAAAATGGAAGTGTTACTCTTGAAGTGGGACAGAGGGAGTAGTAAATATCATAGGCTAGTTCATAGAGGTCATACACGCCTCAGGAGGTTCTCAAATGTATACAGTAGTTCACTTCCAGCCATTCATGACCTTCACAAGGAATTGTCAGCATTCCCTCAAATGACTAATAACTTCTAAAACAGGACATCCCTTTAATGAGAAATTAATTCAAGCACAAAAGGGTTATGCATAGTTAACGCTAGAGATCAGAATTAACACTAATGCGTTGGAGTACTTTTAAGTCATTGCTATTGATTCCCAATGCTGATTATTACCCTTATACCATAAAAGGGATGATTAATAAGTGTCATATGAGCATTCGCTAGCAACACCCAATCATTGATAGTTGTGGGAGCAAAGTTCTAATTTTCAGAATATGAAAGAATTCATCAAAAAACTCTCATGAACAGAAATGGGTATTCATTGAGAAGTAACATACCTTCAATGAAAGTCGAAAACTGAGTCAAGAAGGCATTGACCTGATCCTTGTAGATAAACCCAACAGTAGCAAACCCACCAACAAAACCCACAAGCAACAGCCCAGCTAAAATGGTGCCCTTCAAAGCAGTATTATCATCACTGGTTTCAGGGGCATCATCGCCGTCGTTGGCACCGTTGGAATTGAAGTTCAAGAGCCTCGGAGGGGCATTGGAGGAGGATTTTTGAAGGTTCTTTTGTTTCTTTGTAGATTCTTTTAGGGAATTAGAGCAGGGCTTCAGCTTCAAGAAGTGGAAATGCCTCTTGGGTCTGAAATTACTGAAGAGGAATGAGGTGGACACTGTGAAGCGGAAGTTGGGTCTGGGTAGAGGGTGGAGAGAGGAGAGGCACGGTGGCCTCTCAAGAATTCTCATTTTTGGGTGTTTTTTTGAGTGGTGGAAGCACCACTCAGTGTTGGGGGTTCAGAGGATAAGAACTCCTTTCTCCTGCTTCTGATTCCGTGCCATTGTGTACTTGGTTGTGCTACTACAATCCTTTCTTGGTGTTTTCATTTTATTACTTTACTTGGACTACAATTAAAAATATGGTTAGAATTAATTAATGCTGCATAATGTAATTTCTTTATTTGAGTTTAGAGAAAGTTATATTTATTTTAATTTTATTAATTTTAATACTCAGTTGTCCATCGTTCCTAAACGAGTTTTATGTTTGATTTTGAAAAGTTTAACCAAATTTACTACTGAAATATTATTTAACATAAATTTATTCTACTTTAGATCCTAAAATTTTATTTTTTAAAAAAATATTAAGTAAGCTATTAATCAAATATTTGATAATTTCGTAACAACTAGTCAATCCTCATAAAATGATTGTCAAAATTTAATAAAATTGATACATATATTTTTCATATAAACATCGTGTGAAGTGCTATGACAAGCATGTACGCTTGAGAACAATCAACGCACAATAGAGCTGCGGGGGAGAGTCAACTCAAATACGCCACGACATATGGAGATAAGCTACCAAACTATTAGCGCAAATTCCTAGGCGTTGTGTAAACTCCGAAATTGTAGGATTGTCCAAGACTCAAAATTAAAGATGAATCAAGCGTGAAAGAGAAAATAAATAAAGTTTAAGTCGATCCATCAATTTAATCCGCTTCACAATAAACTTTTTATAACAAACATAGATGCGTGTATTTTGTATAAGTTTAAACATAACACTTCTTCATGAATAATGCTAGAGGCACCAATGTCCCTTAAAATCATCTATAGTAGAAGGGAGAGGGGTGTTGCTATAATAGTTATTTTTCTTTCACCTCAGCCATTAAATTTAGCCAAATCCAACGGTAAAGAAGGGAGTTGAGGAAGAAAGTGAAACGTCGTAGAAAGGTTAAAGAAGAGCAGCACCAAATACCCAAATTTAATTAAAAAAAAAAAGAGTTTGAGACTGTAATTTCGGCAGTCCTCAACCCTGTCCTGAGCTAGGAAGATTAAAGAAGAGCATCATCAAATGCCCAAATTTAATTAAAAAAAAAAATTAAGACTGTAATTCGGAAGTCTCACCGACCCTGTTCTGAGCCAACATGAAGGAGACAAATCGTAAAATGTGCATATCTGCATATTATCACGCTGAGCCCTATCAATACGGTAAAAAGGAGGACTGACGCTAGGAATGTGTGGGAAGAGTAATAGTAGAATGTCAAAAAACATGGAGAAAGTCGAGATGACATTAAACTTCATTTATTCTTTTTTTTTTTCCTTTTTTTTCGTCTCTTTTTTGTCTTTTGTACTACATAAAATTTTCTTTTTTTTCTTTTTATTTAACATTATTCATAATAATTTTTTTTTGGTTAAAATTTTTTTCTGACTAAAAAATTACATTAAATTAAGATTACAAAATAATTTTTTCTCATTATTTTACCGTGATATCAGACACGAATTTACACTAATATATTATATAAGTGAACATATAAACTTAGAAAAAATAAAAGGGAAAAATATGTTCTGAATACAAACATTCAACAAAGCTGATGATTCATCATAGCATAAATAAGTTCAAGAGATTTACTTCCTTTACGTTGGCGCAGAACAGGGTCGGTGGGGGACTGTCGAGATTGCAGTCTCAACCTTTTATAAATAAGTTCTAGAAATGTAGGCATTAATAGTGTTGAGTTATGAACGTGGATTCAGCCCATATGGAGTATTGGTTGAGAGAAATAAGTAGAGCTTCGTACAATTCAAGTCAACTCAGTTTGTGGATTTGATTTAATTCGATCTGTTTAAATTTGTTTTGATTTGTAGTGCTTTCATGAATCAAAGTCAAACATAATTTTCAGACTCATCGTATTTTGTGAGTTTGACTCAACTCGACTCGACTTGTGAGGCTCACGAGCCGATTCGTTAAGAGTTTGTTAAATCTTGTTCTTAGTGCTTATAAATTTATAGTCAAAT
>JAOWAN010000043.1:8263935-8274448 GCA_028566635.1 Lobelia cardinalis
TTTTTTTTTATCGTATCGAGAAGGAGACTTTGTTACTGTAAAGATGGGTCACATCAGTCGGTTAAATATTCGGGGAATAGGTGATGTGAGAATACAAGCTAATATTGGGTGTACTTTAGTTACGAAGGATGTTCCTTAATCCTTATATTCCAAATTTACGGCTCAATATGATTTCAGGGATAGCTCCGGATAGTTTACGCTATGAAAGTCATTTTCGTGACAGAAAATGGAGACTCAGGCTCGTTGTTGGTTGCAAAAGGTTAAGCAGGTTGCACAATCTACAAGACTCATGTGAAGGTCTAATACAAAGGAAGATGAGACATTGATGAATTTGTGGCACAAGAGACTCGCACACATGAGCGAGAAAGGATTGCAAATCTTGGCAAATAGATCCCTCGTTCCATCCGTTAAAGGTACAAATTTGAATCCTTGTGCATAAAGTCTCATTCCGTACATCATCGAAAATAAAAACTACTGTTAAAATTAGTCTATTCTGATGTAAGTGGTCTATCAGAAGTAAATTCGTAAGGTGGCAACATATACATTGTAACATTTTATTGATGATACTTCGCGAAAGGTTTGGGTTTAGTTATTAAGAACAAAAGACCATGGTGAAAAGGGAAATCGAAAGCCCGCTGAAGTGCCTACGTACAGACAATGTAGGAGAGTACACTTAAAAGGAGTTTGAAGTAGAGTTCACACTACATGGCATACGACACGACGAGTAGACCGTACATGTCACACCTCAACACAATAGCATTGCTGAAAAGATGAATCACACCATTTTTAAAAGGTCAGGTGCATGCTCAGAATAGCAAAATTACCAAAGTTATTATGGGGCGAAGATGTTCCCTGCTACTTAATCAATAGATCTCCCTCAATTCCTTTTAAGTTCGAGATTCTATAGGAAGTATGGAGCAGGAATGATGTTTCATACTCACATTTGAAGGTGTTGGGTGCAAAGCTTTAATACATGTTCCCAAAGAGCAGAGGCTAAATCTTGATGATAAAGCAAGTCCGTGCATTTTCATTGGCTATGGAGATGAACAATTCATGTAGAGGTTGTGGCCTGTGGGATCCAAAAAAGAAGTAAGCAGAAGCATAGATGTTGTTTTCCAAAAGAATCAAAAGTTGATAGAGCTGAAAGAACCTGTCGAGTCAAAAGTTGGTCACATCCGACTTGTTACATTTCTCACCAAAAAGGGTCACAAATGAGGAAAATGTAGGTACTTTCAGATGCAGAAACTGTTGATGACGAGCAAGAGCAAGAAGATATTTATCGGGAGGAGCACCAGCATGTACTAGAAGTTGAGAAATCACAAAGGTTATCATCCAGGGAATAGAGACCATCCTTCAGATATCCTAGTTCTGATTATATTGTTGTAACACAAAAGGGGGGAGAGCCAGAGAGCTTCCAACAAGTTCAGACTTATAAAGAAAAATCAACGTAGGTCCAAGCCATACAAGAGGAGATGAGTTTCTCATAAAAGAACAACACATATGAGTTGGTGAATCTTCTCATTGGAAGAAAGACGTTGCAGAACAAATGGATATTCAAGTTGGAGAAGGATTTGGAAACAAGCTTGTGAAGTACAAAGCTTGTTTTGTGGTCAAAGGTTCGAGATCAAAAGAAAGGAATAGATTTTGACGAAAATTTTCCCCCTGTTGTGAAGATTACTTCAATTAGAGTCAATTTCAGCCTAGCAGTAAGCATGGATCTAGAGCTCAAGCCGCTCTACATGAAGACTACTTTCCTCCATGGAGAATTAGAGGAAGAAATATACATGGTGTAGCCGGAAAGATTTGAAGTAAAAGGGAAAGAAAGCTTAGTTTGTAAACTCAAGAAGAATTTATATGGTCTCAAACAAGCGCCCCGCCATGGTATAGGAAATTCGTCATTCATGGTGGGTCATGGATACGAGCAAACTGCTGCAGATCAATGCGTTTATATCAAGAGTTTTTTTGGTGGTAACTTTTATAATCCTGTTGTTTTAAGCTGATGATATGCTGATAGTAAGCAAATATTTTAGGAGGAAGGAAGAACTGTTAAAGTCTTTTGATATGAAGGATTTGGCCCAACACAACAAATTTTGGGAATGAAGAATTGAAGATCAATCGAGAAAAACAATCAAGGTAACTTTGATTGTCGCATGAGGAGTATGTTGAAAGAATGCTAGAAAAATCCTACATGAAGAATGCCACTAAAAGTTAGGTTTTAAATTTTAATAAGCCTATCCCAAAGAGTGTAAAAAAAAGAAAAAAAAAAAGGAATGTTTAAATGGTTCTGGTCATTAGGGGAGCCTGCATAGTTAAATACTGTAGCTCATATGCTGATACCTGGTGAACGTGATGACAATGATGTTTGCCGAATTCATCTTCTAGTGACAACTTACAACCGTATCAATGATGTTGCCAGTGTTGATACCTGTATCAAAGGCAAGTAAGATACATATGTGCACCTTTGTATACCTGACAAATTATGCAGCGAAACACAAATGGTGTACCAAGTCTGATGAATCCTTGCTCGCTGAATTAAAGAGACTCTTGATCCCTAACGGCTATATATGCTTGGAATGAAATCAGCTCTGGAGTCTACATATCAGTGAAATATTTGAGTCAACTAAAGCCACTATAGTTGTACCCAGTAGACATTTCAGAATCAACAAGCTAAAACATTCATATTTTCCATATATCACCTCCAGAAGAACATTTGCCCATCATCTATCGACTGTACGCATCTGCCATACAGCCAAAAGCACAATAATCTGTTGTACTAGTTCTCGTAAACAATGATGTCCAGTCCAGTCCCGTGGCTGTACTGTGCATTTCGTCAGAAAGAGGCACCTTCCAGAGTCAAAGACACAAAGAAACACGCCCATATACAAACAAAAGAAAGGGAAAAGGAGAAAAAGCAACAAAAAGGAAAAACTCTAAAACATGGCAGCTCTCCGGTCTATAATCAAATCTGGTAGAGACCATCCTTGGAAACCCCCAAAGCCCATGCCCAAAGTGAAGCCCGAAACAAGATCCCCTCGCAAGAAATAGAGTGCGCCACATGCTCTCTGGTAATCCTCATATAGTTCAAAGCAAACTTAACACAATGCAACCCCACCAAATCTTCTTATCCCTAGCTCCACCAAAACCGAACAGCAAGAACTATTGATCAGTTTTCGATTCAGTGCTTCCAGTAATGCCCGGAGGGGTGCCACTAAGCCCCAAAAAGAGGGATTTCGGATTTCTTAGGGAAGATGCAAATTCATAATAACGATCACTGAGAGTAGCCCGCAGTATATGAGGTGAAAGCTTGTCTGGATTCTGAAGAGCATTGATTATGCAGCTTGCTGAAAGGTTTATCTGTACATCATTAAATGCAAAATAACAGTAGGCTTAGGTTCTTTGGTCATACCAGTTCAAAAATAGAAACAGCATGCGACATATATCTGCTACTTCTCCCGAATTATCTTTCGAAGCCAATCATAGTTAAGTTTCATAAACTAAATGGGACATCAATACGTAACATTGCCTACATGCAGAAAGGAACAACAAAAGTGCCAGCCAGATGTAGCGCGTGATGCCAACTATCATTATACACAAGGCAGATACCAAAATATGAAGATAAAGCTAATTGTGATAGAGGATTCATATCGTCAACCCCAAGTAATTGGGGCAAAGTTTGAGTTGAGCAACTGCGAATTACCAAATCAATACAAAGCCCCATAATTTTTTAAAGCACATTAGCACATCCAGTGACATAAGCCAGCTATTAAACTTCTAGAGGAAAAGGATCATGAGAACTAGCTCATTTGGTCGTGTTCCAACGTTGGAGGTTGGAAGATGGAAATTTATGTGAAACAGTTATGGTATGCATTTATTTTATGTTTCTTTGCTTGGGGGGGGGGGGGAGAGGGGAGTTGGAAAAGGGAGAAGAGTACCCACCTCTTGTTGCATTGTTTAGGCTAGAGCTGAAATAGAAGTGTATGTAGAGGTTAGGAAGGTACGGCTAGCAGCATTCATCCAAATAAATAATTTGAATATTGTTGACTGGAGCTACACAAGCCCTTTTTCACTTTTAACAAACTACTTCTATGACCTGATTTAGTTGATTATACATCCTCGATTCCATGCGGTAACAAATAAGAGCAACCTTGGAGAAGAACGTCACAAACGACAAGCCCAGGGGAGGGGACCCCTAGCATAAGCAGAAACAGCGCGTTCTTTGCTACATCTGGAATAAGTGTTACTACAGAATCTGAATCTTCAATGACAGGGGCGCGTCTTTCATCTCATTCTGAGAGCCACACGATTTTCTTTAGCCTCTCTTAAGGCTTTTCGGGCCTTTAGAGGGATTGCTCTGTTGGTCTTTGCAGGGATTTACTTGCTGTCATTTCCTGATTTTTGCTTTTCTTGTTTGGTATCAAGTCATTCTACGTTTTCCGCTTAGGTTCTAAAGTCCCACTTTTGTTGTAAAGGTTAAGTTCTGGATCTTTGCATTACTCTGGAGCATTTGCACCAAGCAGAACCTCGAAATTTCTAAGAGCAGTGTTTCAGCTTATTCTGAGAAAATCCATATTTCAGCATTTCTGTACAATAAAACTTAAAAAAGAGAGATTGCTGTAACAATCTCTCTTGAAAGGATTGAGCTTGATGTAGTTACCAAGGTACTCTTAGTACAGATATCGAACCTCCGTCTTACGGATCCACTGTATTGTGCATTCACGGTGAGGACAAGTGCCAACTAGGCAACTTTGTTCATCCAGCCATTAGCCCGCTTCAAAGTCGGCCTACTTTGTAGGCAAGTTAGGCAGACTTTGAACCCAATGGTTGGATGAGCATGGTTGCCTACTTGATTTTCATCCCCACCATTAAATACACCAATGATAGGGAACTGCAAAGGCAGGGGTTCCAAATCCCTCCTACTATGGTGAGCAAAATAGCCACCAATAAGGTTGTCTCATAACAGTGCTTAAAAAACTATGCATTATCGAAATTGAACCAACATCAGAGTAAATTAACAATACCAGGATAAAAGATTCACAAACTAGCCATAAATTTCAACTGTATAAATAAAGTTGATATAGTATAATACAGACCGATTCTGAAGCCTTCTCAAACAAAGCTTTTCCGAGAGGCACAATGCAAAACCTTATAAAACAAATGACAAAGATTAGTCCATTTTGGGGGATTCTACATAAAATCAAGCTTATTTTCTGTTATTGCCCTCTTTTACTTGTAACGTAGAAAAATTAAAAGGAAACGGAAGTTTGAGGAAGGAAAACGTACATTCCACGGCCGCCGGCAAGGGCTACTTCTGAGGGATCCGTCCATTCATCAATTCTACTCAACCGAAAAGCAAAGACGGTATGAGTTCAATTTATTCAAACGAGTTTCTTGTAGAGTTAAAGAAGAAAAGAGGCAGAGAGAGCTTACACCAAACCGTAACGGCGGTCGAAGAGCAAGCGTTTCGGCGGCCGGTGTGGTGAGGTTGCGGTGGTCGGAGGTTTGAAGGTGGAAACCATTGTTTTTGCTTGATAGTCCGGCGGCTCGTTGTTGTGTCTGTCCCAGGCGGTAGTACTAGTAGTATGTAATCAATCCGGATTTTCAGTTCAAGAATAAATAATTACATTTTGGCCCCTTCATCTATCACGTTGTTCTTTAAGGTCCATTGACTTACTTTGCGTTCCCCTTCGTTTCAAAATAAACGTTATTTTACCTTAGATATGACATTATTCTTTAATATTACCTTTGTCTCAAATAAATGTCAAATAATATCCATGATTACATATACAATTTGGCACCCTTTTTAAGTACGTACTACATATCCCAATAATAGGTGGAAAGAGTTTCAACTTAATGGGCCAATTTGATTATTGCGCAATTTCACGATCTTTACATGGCGTGAAATAAGTGACTTTAGGTTATCTTCAATGAACAACAAAGAATTGCTTGTATAGATTTCGATCCCCGAGAAAATAAGTAACACCTAAAATGAAGAGTAAAGTTTGTACTTTACTCAAACGCTTCGATATGAGAGTAAGTTCTCGAGAGAAAGAGCTGCAAAGTATGCAAATGTCTCGTGAGGAACAAATTGAATACTGCTCACACTGCAATATGTATGCAATAAGTGCTTGTGTGTTCTCATAAAGAAAACAATGAGATAGAAAATGCGTTAGTGCAAGAATGTGATTAGTCAGTAACCTTTGTAAGATTGCCGATGAGATGTATTTATAGCTTCCATTTTCCAAGGATGACGATTGTGGATCAATGGACATGAGAACGTGGGAAGAAGCCCGTTGCATGATACATGGAACGACCTCCGGGATAAGGGTGGACGATGGCGGATGCTTATCTATAGGAGAAGACAGTGGGCCATGCACGTCACTCCGGTAGTTTTGCCTCCAAGACTGTTGGACACGTGCACAAGTCTTTCTTGGAGAACTAGTATGTGTAGGCTAGTCGCCCACTAGTCCGTTGTAGTCATCACCAGGTCGCCAATGTATGGACATGTGAAAAGGACGATCTGCATCACGGCCTAGTCAGATCTCTCCTTATTGACTTGGACCGACGGGCATGTGAGAGATATCCTCAAACTAATGCGGGCTTGCCCTTTGGACTATGAGCATATCGGCCCTATTGGGCTCTGGTCCAATCTGGGCCCATCACAATTAGAGAGAAAACATTTTATCGCGCATGGAATAATTAGCCTAGCATATATTCATAAGATCTGCATTGACACATGACTGTGAGTCAATTCTGTAGATAAAAATTGAAACTGAGCACTTCCTTTCTAGCAATTCCCCGGAATGGATGATAGAAATTTAATTATTTCTGAAGAGCAATTGCAATAGGTTTTTTTTTTTTTTTTTACTGCTTCAATGATAATACAATAGATAGTGCAAACAAAAATAATACTCCTACCGACTGTTAAACATTTCTACAGCTTATAATATGCTCTCTGAGGTCACAGAAGGTCAAAACTGAAACTATTAATAACAAAAAAAAAAAAATAATAAAAAAAATCAAAGGAGGTGGTCAGAGGGGATCCAGCAGCAAGTATTGAACTTGTGATCTTTATATGATCACTGTTCTATTGATTTGTGGTTGATCAAATTCTCCCATGCTCGTTGAAAACTACGACTACTCGTTGTCATCAACTTTCAAGCAGAGATGGGCTTTCACAGGTTTGTGATCAGAGCTGTATACACTTTCTATAGCTTCGTAAGCATGCAAACTTGCATTGACCTTGTCGGGATTTTCTATCTTGAACAAGATACGATCAGTCCATGATGGCACTCTAACCTGCATACACGAAAGTTTCACTATTAATTATGGTAAATGGCAAAAGTACATTAAGAAACCCGAGATCACATTTTTATTTTTATTTTGGCTATAGGTAAAGATATATATGTAAACCAAACTACCGAAAATACATACCTTATGGCTTGTGTCGTAATTGCTGCTTCCAATGTTGTACTTGTAAGTAGGTTTGAATGATAACGTCCCCTCACAGTATCCGTTGAAGATCTGTCCTCTTTCGGCCTCTTGCAGAAGCTGATCTTTGCTTGTGAGCATCTGAATTGGTCGAGGACACAGAAAAATCATCAGTTGAAAACATTAATTAGACGAAGAATGAAAGAAGGAATGTAGAGATTCATGATGAGCTTACGTACACTGTGAAGGTCTCTTTGAATTAAGTTTCTGGCTGGAAATGTGTTAATCCCTTGTAGTCTGTAGTTGAGATCTCCCAACCATATCGTAATTTGGGCTGGTTTCGTGAAGAAGTTCCAGTTCTTAGAAAAGAGGGAATGTGATATGTGCCTGCACTGCAAGTTCCTCTCTTCCACATTACGAGCATGAGCTGCAGACATACCGATTAATTTAAAATTAAGACCGCTCTAACTAGCTCTTCACTCTTGAGTAAACAACTGATCACGAAGCTAAATGTCAAGTAATTAATTAAGCCGAGTAATTACCAGAGAGATGACACGAGATGAGTTCTACGAGGATTCCATTGTAGTTCAGCAGCATAGCCACAGCACCTTTCTTTCTCCCGATTAAACCTCCACAGCCTCCAACAGCATGCTGGTCGATAATTAGTTCTGCAATCAGACAACTAATTAACAGTTGGATGCCATATGCATGAATTTAACTATATATACATACGCAATGTCTGAGACGAGAGTTTCAATTTAGTTTGTGTGGTGGGATAAGACGTTGCACGCACCTTTGATCAAGAACTCGGAGTTCTGTGAACCAAACACATATAGCTGGAGAGATTGCATAGTTGCATTTCCTAACAGGCTTCAATCAAATTAAAGACCATGCATTAATAAAGTACGAAAAATTGAGCAGATATGTTGGCTTATACCAATCAAAAATGAAAGGAATGAAAAATGCAGCGTAGTTTCTTACACATGAGTATCGGCTAGTGCCTTCTGCAGCAGAAGCTCAACGTTCTTTCGTGGCACCTCTTGTAAGCCAATCACGAGTAAATCAAACTTACGGTCTTTATCCACCAGCTTTTCAATGTCTTCATAAGAGACCTTCACCCACACATTGTTATAAATTGAGAACTTAAATGTCAGACCACGCTAGTTAGAAACGAACGATTCAACTCGATGACATGAAACTACGAGCTGATCATATGGTGATGAAAGGATTTTCGGAGACTCTTATAACCTGGCCATTCATATTCCAAGTCACAATGCAAATGCAAAGATCTGCTCTTCCTGAAAAGTTGCAGCGCTTATCCACCCTTACAGTCTTTATTCCTTCATGAGCTGTGGTTTCTTCGTTGTTAAACACGCTCATTGAATTCTCCTTCATTTTTCTTTTTCTGCATCGGTATAGATCATCACTTCTTAATTATCAGCAAAGAAATAAAGCAAACCTTAGCCAGCACGAACGGATCGATAGAACAGAAAGGAAAAAATTACCCGTTACACGCGAGTTTTGTGCAGAGATTTTTCATATTTGTGATATGGAATCCAAATAATCTATAAATATGAAATTAATGTGTGGAGTTACAAGTATTTGGCAATGAAGAAAAGTACTCTTCAGAAGTTCAAAAGGATATGTATATATACATCTCTTTGTATAGCTTGAGTTGCATGTTTCTGATTTGGTTACCACTTGGTGGTTCTGGAGTTAGGTTTGGTTGTTATTGACTTCTATTGTACAAATCAAACTTGAGAATGACAAATAATACTACACATGTGTGTCACATTCACTTAAAGGTCATATTCATGTTATCATCTTGGTCTATAAAATGGGAAGTGGTTTTGATTTTGGGCTACATTTTGAGCCAAAAGTACAAAGGATCCTGCACAATGCACAACATATATTATACTCATTCGCACAAAAAATTATTTTTTACACATTTTAATACATAAATTTATAATTGTAATGAATTAAAAAGCGAGTTAGAGTAGATTAATAGGTAATAATTTGACAGATCTAGTTACTACTCCCTTTGTTTCACAATAGTTGACCTCTTAGAAACAAAAAAGTATTTCAAAATAATTGATGTCTTGCACATTTTTCTACACTTTTTCTAAATTACTCTTTTATCTCAATTCCAAGATAAATGAGCAGTTAATACCTCAAAGAAAAATATGAAAAGATATCCTATGTAAAGAGAAGGCAAAATTAGAAAATTAAAAAATATTTAATACATTCCTTGATTAGTGTAATTCAACCTTAAACATCAATTATTATGAAACGAAGGGAATAATGTTTAAACTTTAATTTGATGGTCAAAATTTTATTTTACCCTTTTTAATAATATTTTTATATATAATTAAAATTTTATTATTAACACATAAAATAATTCAAGAAACAAATACTAAAAAGTTTACGGGTCCTACTAGACAGGGGGGGCGTAGCAAAAGTTACGGGTGCAGTGGTGCCATTGTTGTGTTTCTTGCTTGAGTTGTGGTTGGGATGCCGGCCGGCCACACAAACTCTATGTATGGTTTACACGTGTGTAGGAAGGAAGGAAGGTCTGATCACTGGCTTGTTGGATTGAAATTTGAAATTGCCCCATGTTGCTTAATAGAGAAGAAATTATCTAGTATAGTCTAAAGTTTGATGAGTTTTATTGAAGACTTGACCCGAACATTTTGGAATTTTTGGACGATTTTTTTTTTTTTTTTTTTTTTTTTTTGTGATTTTAGATTTAGGTTTTAGAAAATTTTGGAGGTTTTTGATACTATTCATCCAATTCTTAAATTGCTTAAAATACCCTTCTTTAGGATGTATTTAGATGATTGATTTTTTGTTAGGTTTGATTTTTTTTGAAGGTTTTTGTATGGTTTTGTGAGTTTTGGTTTTATTTTAGTCAATTTCCATACTACCCTTAAAAGTTTGAAAAATTATATTAAATGATTGGAGAGAGAAAGAGATAGAATGTTAGTCATGATTTGATGCCATGGGCGTATGCAGGAGGGGGCGGCCGCCCCTTCCACGCCGAAAAATCCTGCTTAGGGTGGTATGGTTTGGCCGGATTGCGCCCCTT
>JAOWAN010000043.1:8282726-8298592 GCA_028566635.1 Lobelia cardinalis
TTCTCTCTCCTCACATCACATTCAAATCTTTCACATCATGAGGACAATTTAGTCTTTTAGTTCATAAACTCATATCACTCATATCCAAATAGTGAACAGTACAATATCATCATATATCGCATTCCTGATCTGACCCTTAGGGAGTTTGGCCAGCTCCTCGAGGTCATACTCTGTCCATCACCAAAAAGTCTCGTCATCAAATATATTACAATTTTTAAGGGTGTAGCTTTACACGATTTTATAATTCGATACAATGCTTGTTATTTTTAGACTTAAAAGGATTTTTTTGGAATAAATAAGGAAGAAAAGTGGAAATAATTTTTATTTGAAATGAAGGGGGCCAATATAAGATTGTTCGAAAAGGCCTGTTTCTTATTGAGATAGAGATAACAAATGCGAGGCTATTAAGGATCACCACATTATCAATTACAATATAATAACATGGTTTTGAAAATATTCTTTTTGAATTGTGAAATACGTAAAGGCGGATAAATTCCTCACACTAAGTGAAATTAGATGATATAAGTGAAGACGAAGGTGATAATAAGAGAATGTTAGGATTGTATTTGAAATGGGAGAATAGTAGCGAGAGACCAAGCTCATACAAACCACTTGACAAGTTACCTTCCTTTTAACAAAAAAAAATTGTTGATCATGCGATGAACTCCATTAATTAATAGCTAATTGACATAATGATATAATATATTACCAAATTAGTAACCACAAATAGGCAAGAGACATAGTTGTTAGTCATGTGTAATAACACCTATAATGTTAAAAGGACTCGTTAATGATTTGATGGAATCTAGATGGAAGGATATCAGAATAAGCATACCTTTTTTAGGTTAGCGATTTTACGGAGAGAAGAAAAAGTACAAGACCAAATTGGGAAAACTCGAGAAGAACGAGGGACCAAATATTGGCTTTTCTTAAATAACAAAATGGGCCTAGCTTATGAACCGACGCTCCCATCCGGACCCGGCGTAACACATGAGCTCAAAATAGAACCAAAAGGAAAAAAGAAAAAAAAACCCCACCGGCAAAAGAGAAACTTCAAAAAGAGGAGGAGCCACGGTTGAGAGAGTGGCAAAAACCAGACCGTGTCCCTGCTGAGGTGCGGAAGTCCCTCCCTCCTTCCGATTCTCATAAACCCTAAAATTCAAAATTCCAAACCGTATATGTTAACTGTTGAATTTAGTTGAACAAGAAGGAGAAGAAGAAGCCATGGACATCGAGCAAAAGCAAGCGGAACACATCGAGCATTTCGTGAAGCATGCGTCGGCTTGTAACGATGGGGCTTCACTTGCAAACGTCGTCGTTGAGGCCACATCCCATCCTTCCCTCTTTGCCTTCTCCGAGATTCTCGCCGTTCCCAATGTCCTACAGGTCGTTAATGATTTAACTGCTATTTTGCTTATTGGAGTGAACTGAGTATGATTATTTAGTTGGCAATTTTTGTATTATTTTTTTTTTGGTTGTAAATTATGCTCTTCAGTATTTTTTGTTCTCCCTTCCTCGATTGTGTTTTTTTCCCAGGAATCATGGAAATTGATTCCAATCCGTTTTATTTGCACACTTGCACGAACGCCTCTTACTTGACAGCGCTGAATGTGTTTAGTAACTGATATTTTCAGTATCTATCTTGTTAAAAATCTCTGAATTCTGAACATTATTTTTAATTATTTATGACACAAAGCTTGTGAGGAGAAAAGTGGCTGTTGGCACCCATTCGAAGGGAGATGTATTATTTGTTTATGGTACATTGCGATTTCGTTGTTAGTGGGCTTAGAGCCATTGTAATTCTGTCTGGTTTTTGAGTATCCCCTTCCGGCAGTGTCAATTTTGAATTCTTCTTCTTCTTCTTCTTATTATTATCATCATCATCATCTTTTAATGAACTTTGTGCTGTGTTCGGATTGATCCGCAGAAGTTTTATTTAGCACAGAGGGAATGTTGACGCTTATGAGGCACTCGCTAAACTTTAAGTTTTGGAAAACTTGGTACATCATCGAGAGTGCATAAGAGAATGTTTCCGATGCAAATTGTTTCTATGAAGCACTTTAGTGTTTCCTCTATTATATGCCACAAGTGAGGTTATCTGTTTTGTGCTTTACCCCGTATGGGAATCCATTACGAGGAATAGGTGAGTTGGTGAGAAGTGTGGGAAAGTGGTACTCCATTAGCATTCCGTTTCTGGGACATCACTATGTATATCAGGCAATTAAGGTGTGATGTGGGTTGAACTCACTTTGCCAATGGATTCCCTAAAACAGCACATGGACACATGGTTGCGGCACCCATTATTGTGATGAAGAGGGCTGTCGGGGCGGAAGAAAAGAAATTAGGTGTGCAAGGCTGCAAGGTGTACACAATTAGTCAACAGATGTTTTATCAAATGTGATACCCATTCCATGACGGATTCAGGAGGGAGTTACAATCAAAAGGCAATGCTAATAAGAGCCCCTAGAATTTATTGAGGGTTCTGTTTATGGGAATAATTATGTGTTATTTCAATGCAAAATTCTTTAAAGAAATGTATTCCTAAAAGGTATTGTTAGGGCCGCAATTCATCTGTTTGGTGGACCCATGTTCGTGAAGAGTGAGATTGAGTGAGTGGAAGGAAGCCCAGGAAGTTTGTGGGTCTGCCAGTCTGAGACGTGCTTGCAAACCCTCTTCTCCTATTATATTAATATCTGGATAAGGATAACATGTCTTTATGTATCCTCGTTGGATATCTTGTGAGGGTCGATATTAATATGCTCAAATAAAATTTAGTCATTATACAATGCATTCAACAAGGTCATTCATAATTTTGTTTCTTGGATATGATAACTGAATTCCATATTTTCAGTCATATTGGTCGTTGAACTTTATATTATCACTGCTAAAATCCAAAATCACTACAACATGAATTTCTATGGTCATATTAAAGAAACGAATTATTAGTGACTTTGTTGAATAAGTGATTGGAGTATAGTGACGGATTTGTTATTAAGCATATTAATACTATCAAGTATGCTTTGTACAGTGATAGGCTGGGACATTAATTGGTTTAAATGATCAGGGGCTCATTCTTTCCGTAATTACCTGGATGTACAAGAAACTGATTTCTGGATAATGATATCCATGAAGATACGTAAAAGAAAGGGGGTTCATAGACCCAAGCCAGAGTGAAGTTGTTGCATGTGCTCAAGTTCAGAAATCTTCGAAGTGTCTGGTCTGGTAAAGAGCTTGAAATGCAGTTACGTGTTCCTCTTACTCTTTCATAGTTTGGAAAAAGAGTAATTGTTGATATTTTAGATTACACTTACAGTAATAAGTCTAGGGCAATTAGAAAGCGGAGGAAGGAGGAAAGTTATGTTCATATAGATTACACTTACATCAGTAAGTCTCCGTCTGAAATGGACATTCAAGGAAGAGAAGTGTCCAACCTCCCTACTATGGAATTTTTGTAGTTGGTACTTGTTTTTACACCACTTAGATATGATAGACGTGGTTGTCATAGTTTTCCTGGTCAACTTACCACTCAGCGTTTAGTCTTTGTGGTCAGATAATTTAGATTGTTAAGACTGGTCATCTTGTTTGTGGAGCTCATATGAAGGTTTTGGCATTAAGGGTTGATGGAAATTTGCTCCACCTTGTTATGTTTCCACTATATTTAGGTTTTTAGAGTTTCGACAACTAATTTATGGATCAGTAAGTGATATTGGTATACTGTATAATCGTGTTGCAGAATATTTTCAGACATATTTTGCTTGTGTAACTCAAAGGGGGAATTTTAGCGAAAACAACTCATTTCTGTCACTTTCTAGTTTGATTCTTTCCATTGCGGTATTCCTTGATCTGTAGATTTGGCATGTTTGTTGTTCACCTATTTGGTAAATAATGCTTATTTTGGAGTGCTTCATTGGGAGATAGTCATGTGGGCTTATGGTTTTCATGGTTTTGAGTTTAAAAGTTCATTATGTTTTCAAAGAATCACCTTTTTTTGTTTGTGTGGTTCGTCCTTTTACACGTTGTCCTTATGTTGTAGCTGTTAAAGTTTGGCCTTTGTTGTATTACACGAAATTCTCATACTATGTTAACAGACTCCACATCGATTTATACATGATCAGCAAATTTGCATCTGTCTTATGTCGTTACTGTTTTCATAATTGTGAACATCCAGCTGAATTAATTGACAGAGTATAAATCCGAGGTTATTATTTGAAATCTACATTTGCAGAGTGCACTCCATTGTGTTTTTAAAAAACTTTACGTGAATACCCTTGGGACAATTTTTCTAATTCATGTTTACTCTAATCAATATTTTTGCAGCTCCAAGGAACAGAGCAATCCATCTACCTTGATTTGCTACGCATGTTTGCTTATGGCACATGGAGCGAGTTCAAGAGTAAGATCTGCAACTTATTCTTCCATGAAGTATATTTCCTTTTATTGTAATTATGATGATATCAGGATGGGCTTCAATTTTAGCTTTGATATTTATTAGATATTTTTTTAGCGTCCTTATATGTTTAGAGAATAAAAAGGCTTCTATTAAAAAGAAAGGATATGTAGATGTTTTATCGTTATACTCTACTGTTCATTAAGGGTTACTATACAATCATAATTCGTAGTAGCACAAGGAAATGTTTCCTTTCACATCATTTGCTTTCAATTAGTGCTCAAATTGTTCATAACTTTACAATAGTCCTATTGAAAAGACAGAAAGGGAAATCCTTAAAACTAATTAGGCGTGAAGTAGTTTAAGTGTGTCTGTTTTAATTTGTGTTTATTTTAAACTACCTTTTCGGCATGCTTAAGTGTTCATATATGGTTTCAGATATTCTTGTTCGTTCACTTTACATCCAAGCTAGCTGTTTCTTTAAGGTCGCATCAAGCCTTCGATGTATTCAGATTAAGCTTAGTGAATCCCTCTTTAGTTTTTCTTTAATTTGATGCTCCTTGATTTTGTTAATTCTTGATAATGCTCCTGCAAAGAAGAATTAATTTTGTCAAACTGCCAAATATCAAGTTCTCTTTTGGAAGCATGAGAAAACATGAATTGTAGAGTGGTAAAACTTTCAGAGTTGGATTGTGTAGATATGGTTATCTTTTGCTATTTAATGCTGACAGTGCCATGTTGTCATCATTCTCAATGTTAGCGTTGCTCCATTCCTGAGGACTGTCAGAACACTTGTTTGCTGGTTTTGGTTTTATTCTTATTGCATTCTTGTATGGGAGCTAAACATATACACGTTTATGATCTGTAGGTAATTCTAGTCGACTTCCACAATTGGTTCCTGATCAGGTCCTAAAGTTAAAGCAACTTACTGTACTCACTCTGGCTGAGACAAACAAGGTACTGTGTCCTGCAACCGATTCTAGCTCATTCTCGTGGAAGCAGTGATGGTGAGAATTTGATGGACCTACTAAGTATAATGTATGACTGCTGGGTATTGGGGGTATTGGGTAAGGGTGTTTACAATTAAGCACTTGGGACTTAAAGTTAGCACCTACCAAGTGGGTTTTGATATATGATTTGTTATGCTTTTATGTTTTCAAGCTTTAACGAAGTGAGCGTAGGGCCAAGGGGAGCCATGCATCCCCTAGTCTTATGAGATAATTCTGTTACGCCCCTTTGGTTAAGACTTCTACTTTTGATCATGTCCACTTGGCCAAACCACTGCTTAAAAACATTCAGCACCTATAGTTGTCTCCCTCCTTTCCACAAGAAGGGTTACACTTTAACTAGACACGGAGATTGCTAAATGGGTAGAAAAGCGGTAATTTCCACAAAGGCCCATTAAGTGTCTGGCGCATATTTATCTCTTGAAAAAAGTAAGGTAATGTGGTCAAGTGAGGTGTCCGAAAAAGGAAACGTAACCCTTCAAGTGGTACGGACGAAAAAGGAAAGTGTAACCCTTCACTTGTGACGGAGGGAGTACAAGTAGTAATACTTAATATTCAGTGCTTCTATGTTTCTCGTTTTTTCTATGCTTCACGTTTTTTCAATGCTCATTTCTTCCAATAATTAGCGTCAGTCTGGACTTTGAAATTGATTTCACCTGCATATTCTTGCTCTAGCATCAAGTGATTAAAGCTCATTTCTTCCAATAATTAGCGTCAGTTGGGACTTTGAAATTGATTTCACCTGCATATTCTTGCTCTAGCATCAAGTGATTAAAAAGAGCAAGAGCAGATGTTTTGCTTATGTTTTGAGAATCATTATCTGCTTTTGGAATCGGGCTTGTGGACTTGGATGAAGTTGAAATATGAAATTTTGTTTAAACAATGGTGCTTGGAACCTGAGTCTTGTTGCTTGGTTCCATGATGGGTAGATCTGTGTGGGTAATGACATGCAGTAGTTCTTCTAAATGAGTTCCATGATCTGTAGACTGCACATGCACATTATAATGTTCAGTCATTTCTGTCTCACGTTTCACTTGTTTGCTCTCCCATGCTATTCTTATTTGCTCATTCGACTTTCGGAAGATTTTCATCTTGGTTTACATTCTTTCTCCAAGCCTTATTTTCTGAGATTCTGATTGTTAGGTACTACCGTATGACGTGCTGATGCATGAGTTGGATGTGACAAATGTCCGTGAGCTTGAAGATTTTCTGATCAATGAGTGCATGTATGTGGTAAGTTTTCTGCATTTATGACTCCCCAATGAGGCAAGTTATTTCAGTTCTTAGTCTATCGTCAATTATAGCAAATTAAATCCTTTTCAAATAGGGAAGTGGTAGGATCCCCATTGACTACACCTAACGAGCCTGCGATATGGAGACTGGAGAGGTGGAACTGGAACCAACCCAAATCAATCACTTCCGAATGGCCATTTTGTTGTAGAGATTACATTTTTGTATACAATGTTTATTGTACCAGATGATAAATATGATGCATAGAAATGACCCTGTTTTGCTATTTTGCTGTACCATTAAGGTAACCGTGTTATGTTATGCTCCGATACCTATTGATGCGGAACACGGTAAAAAATTAGAAAAGATAGAGAAAGACTAGAAGAATAAGGGAGAACCTACCCTTGCAAGGGATCGGTCGAAACACAACTCAAAGCTCACAATCTTATTTTCTCAAAACTCAACTCTGATTATACGGGTGTGTACATCACTTATTTATAAATAAGCTAGACAAGCAAATAAGAAGACTAATGATATGATTAGACTTGGTGAATGCTAATACCTGTACAATGGTAACTTAATAATAACTTAACTACAATGCTCTTATGTTTGTACTTGGTCCTGCATCACCATGTCATCAACAAACGTTAAGTTGATTTGGAAGGCCAGATTTTTTGGATGTGCATGTTTATCCTAGAATTTCCATGTGTTGATTTTTCACCGGTGATTCTAATTAGCTGAAACAGGGAATGATGTGGAGCGAATTTCTAATTCATCTTTTATCTCTCTCTCTCTCTAAAGGGTATAGTCAGAGGCAAGCTGGATCAGCTGCGAAGATGCTTCGAGGTTTGAACTCGATTTCTACCTTTTTTACTGTTTAGTTTAGCCCTACTCAGTACTCCTTTTTCTGTACTTGTTCCAATAGATTTGTGGTGTTGTAGGTACAATTTGCAGCAGGGAGGGATCTCAGGCCTGAACAACTAGGAAGTATGATACATACATTATCAAACTGGTAATGTCTCCAATACAAACAGCATTCATATGAAATTCTCTGCTGCTATGTTCCTCAAATTTCAATCTTTCGTTCTTCTTTCACCATATTGCTATCTGAGGCAGTTATTTTACTGCTTGAAGAGAAAGTGTGTGAATATCCAGTTGATATGAAGAGCGGAAATTTTAATGGTTGATGAAAGAAGAGTCATTAGGAGGTCCATTGCATTTTATTGTGGTCCTAGTTCAGTGATCTATATTAGGAGTACGTAGCCTAGACACATTGAATCCTTAATGATTCATGTTATTGCTTTATTCTTTTAATTAATGTTACGTATTCTGGAAGCCTATAAAATAGTCTAGACTTTGTAATTGGAAGCTGATTTTGATGTATTTGGAAGTAGTTCTATGAATGATAGTTGAGCCGTGCTCCTAGTTTGATCCTCCTTCTCTTTTCTAGAATTATTGATTTTCCTATCAGGTCGTCCTCCTTCATGTCTTCCCCTTTATCATTTAGTTTTATGGATATGCTGAAAATATACTCAAATTTTTGATAGAAAAAGAAGAATTTATTAGATACAAAAGAAAGTGGGAAGGAATACACTCAAATAAGCTGCACTCTTTAGATAATCTTGTTTATCTTAATGGGACTGACCTGATCCTGCAACTGTTTCATTTGGAGTTATTTTTCTGCTCTTTGAAAAAGTAGAAACCTTGGTGGTCAGAGACTCAGACTAACACACAATTCATATGGAATTGCTGACAATTATCCAATCTTATATATATATATATATATATGTCTTGATCCATCTTTGTTTGGATGAAATGTAAAACTTTAATTTGCTATTAGACTAAAAAATAGACTAGCTGTTTGACTAACACTAGAAGTAAGCATGATAAGAAGACTTGCAATATATGGTTGAGTGCAGGTTGATGCTTCAACTATATGTTGTGCCTGTTATAGAGAAAACTAGAAGTGGAAAGAAGCTATGAAAATTGAAGGATTTGAAATTATTATGAGTGAAACTGGATATATGCAACTTTAGATGGAAGATGAGCACTAGCGGTGACGGAGTTGGGTTAGATGGAAGATATCGATAAAGAGGTCACTTTTGCTTTTTTAGTATCAATCACTAACCAAAATAGGGAAGTTGGTGAAGATGTTAATCACAGAATAAGTTAGGTTAGGTGAAGGGAAGAGTTGCATTGAATATATGCTTGTCGAGCTTAAAGAAACCATTTGGAGGACAGATGTTAATCTTGCAGTATTTTGTGAAACATCCCATCTAAGAATGAATATGTTAAGGGAGTGATAAGATGGATTTGTGGTAGCAGTGGACAACTAGGAATGAAAAGTTTCAAAGCAAACAAATTTGTTCGATGGTTAAAGATCGCTTCAATCAGATTTAAGAGAGCACCAATGAAAGATGATTAGAAAAAGCACCCTACTAAGCTAAGGGCATCCCCAACCCTCAGACTCTTTCAGACTCTACACCTCAGCATCACTACCTCAGACTTTTTCAGACTCTTCACACTTTCAGAAAATTTATCCCAATCCTCTGACTCACTCAAACTTTGCCACATCAGCATTCCACCATCCTTTATTTCCATTAATTCAATTATCTAATATGTATAACTATAGTATAAATTAATTTTTCTCCCAAATATATTTAAAAATAAAATATAATTATCTATTTAGAAAAAAATTATACCCATAAAATTATATTTATTTTATGTAGCATATTTTGTATTTTAAATCAACTTGATAATAAATTAAATTATATTAAGATAAACGCACATTTGACATGAGATATAAATTAATTACTTTAAAATAAAAAATACATTAGAAAGGTAGTACGCCTCCGGTCTCTCCGGACTTCTCGGTCAAGAAACAAAACCCACCCCCACCCCCTCTTCCTACTTCTCTCTTTCTCCCAGACTCATCTCTCTCTCTCTCCAGATTTCTCACCGAAGCACCCACAATTTCCCTGTCTCTCGTGCCAACCGTCTGCCTCACTTCAGCGTGTTACTCTTCTTCGTTTCTGTTGACGATCGCTGCTCTCTCCGGCGACTTCAATCGAGCCGATCGCTTCTTTTCTCCGCCGACTTCATTCAATCAGTATTCTTTGGTAAGCCGGCTCACTCAAAACTGCGGCTCATCTTCTTCATCTATCCTCTTCTTGATTTGGGTGTTGATTTGTCCGGCAACTTTCGAGTGCAGATATTTTGTACGAAAAATTGATATGGGTTTCGATTTGTGTCGGTTCACAATGGTTGTAGTTTTTAGAAACTGATTTGTATTAATTTTTGATTTTGGGTTTTGATTTTCTCCAATGGAATTTGTGTTTCAAAAATTGATTTTGGGTGCATAATTGATTTTTGTTTATTATTTTGGTTAATTATTTGTAAATTAGTTTGATTTTCAATTATCAACATAAATTACATGTGGCAAGTTTTCATTGGACGAAATTGTTTGGGAGTCTTGAGAGTGAGTCTGGTATTTGGGAGACTCCCTCCCAGACTTTCCCCCTGATTTTGCTCACCCCAATGGGAGAGTCTTGAGAAAGTGAGCAAAATATTGTTCCTCAGACCCTCTCAAGACCCGCGTTGGGGATGCCCTAAAGGGTAGGGGAAGACCAAAGGTAATTTGGACACCATCTCAACACTAATAATAAAGAAGGATATGAATGGGTGCAGTTTCTCCGTCGACATTGCATTGATCTGAATCTAATGGCAAAAGAAGCTTCATAGGCGACCAACGTAATAACGGTGAAGACTAAGGGTTTGTTTTGGAAGTGCATTTTGGCCTTGAAGTAAGAGAGATAGAGTGAAGATTGTGAGTTAAACAACTTACAGATCTCAATATGGGTACGTCATTTCCAAAAGCAGCGCAACGTCTCTAAGACATAATCGTGATCTCTCTTCCTCTCCTTCTGCCTTTTATCTCCCTTCTTCTTGACAATCGTGTGAATTTCCATCTCCCAGGCTCTTCTTTATGTCCCATCTAAAAATCAGCAGATTTTCTCCTTGCTCCAGTTTGTCTGATTTCTTTGATGCCAAGCCTGTAGATCCACTTTTCTCACAAACTAATACCTACTTAACTATCAAGAGTTTGGGTAGGATCTGGGTTAATGGATCTGATTCCATTAAAAACTCAGTTGGGATCTGGGTTAATGTATCTGATTTGACCGTCTTCTACTCCCACCTATGAATCTTGCTTTAGTTTTTATAATTGATGACTGCATATACTTTAACCCATCATCATTAATCATCTTTTTATTCTTGAAATCGAGGTTTTGGATGGTGGGAGTAGTTATGATGAAGAGCTACAAATGAAACCCAAAAACCACAAAACCATACCAAAATGCACCTTCCAAACGGATCCTAGAAGTTTTCTCAGAGCAATACCCAATTCTTTGAGGTCATAGTACAAGTCTCCGGTGATATCAGGCATTACACTTTGTTTTCAATCATATGCGTCAATATGGTTGAGAAACACCGGAAAGTCACTTGATGAACGATCTCCATGAAGATGGTATCCTGAATTCATTTTACGGCAACCATTTTCTGTGACACAAACAGAAGTCAGAAACTTATAATTTAATGTTGATATATGTGCTCATCGCTATCACTTCATAGGGAAAGCAACTGTAATTCATGGCATTTCCTGAGTGGGGGAGTATCATTGAAATGATTCTATAGCAATATAAATGGAGCCTCACTTATGCAAAAGGTTCTTTCTTGTGTTGACATCTGTAGAGGGCATATTGACTTTTAACTTGGTCTACAACTTGTAAAATAATTTTGGCTGTGTTACCAGGCACTTCTGCAAACATTTTGGAGAAGTGGTCAAGTGAGGGTCAGACTTTAAGTGATTTTGTCAACCTGGGGCAAGCGATTACTTTTGTAATTCTAAGCAATGTTTCCAAGTTCCGATTTATGTTTATATTGTGGTGTTCCTCTTCCATTGGTTAGAATTTTTTTCCGCATGAGATCCTTGAGATTGTAGTGTTGTGAGATGTGAAAACGACAATCAATTTGACGGTATCTCATAATCAGATTGTTATGAGTTATGAGGTTATTGGTTAATATGAAGTGAAAATAAAATGAAATGAGAAGGGCTTAACCTAGAGGAAGCGCGAGTTATAGTTCCTAAAAGATTTTGTTTGGTGTTTAGGCCCTTTGGGGGGGGGGGGTTACTGCGACGGATGCAGGACACAAGTACAAACATAAGAGCATTATAGTTAAGTTATCATTGTACAAGTATTAGCAGTCACCTGGCTAATCATATCATCAATCTTTTAGTATTTTAATTAGCTTAGAATATTTAGATGAGATTTGGATTAGTATTAGTATAGATATTTTGTAGTTAGTAATCTTTTCTTATTTGCTAGTCTAGATTATGAATGAGTGATGTACACATCCGTTTTATTCAGAGTTGAGTTTTGAGAAAATAAGCTTGTGAGCTTGAGTTGTGTTTCTAAGGATCCCTGGCGAGGGTAGGTTCTCTCTTATTCTTCTATTCTTTCTCTATCTTTTCTAATTCTTAACCACGTTCCACATCAGCGACGATGGAGCTATAGCTATAGTTGGACTGAGGAGAAACTTCAAAGATCAACGTTACCAGATCAGATAGGTCACTTTCTTTCCGTCAATGGTTTGATGGATTCACTAGTGATATTGGAGAGGAGTACCATTGTCTCATAAGCCTATGTCTATAAGTGATGCGTAGTTGATGTTTCAATGTCAAAGTATAAGAGCGAAAAAGAGACTTTGGGTTTTGAAGTAGTCAGACATACTGTTAATTTAAAGGGAAGAGATTAGTTGGAGCTTTTGGAGGATTATTTGATCAAACTATGCTGGCAAATTGAAATTCAGACAAATAATGGGGCCTTGATGAGAAATGTTGTGATGGAGATGGTAGTAGTGCCCATCAACATAAGGCCCATGTTTATCCTTTGCAAAAAGGGAGTGTAATACTGTCAAATGGATGGCCCAAAAAAGGAAATATCCCTTTTAAAATAGGACAACTCAAGGAATGTCACCCCCTCCCCTCGAGTGGGACGGAGGGAGTAGTATTCATGGGGAATCAAGAAGGGAAAGGCCAAAACAAAAACTTATACGGGTGAACTAACTTGAGAAATGTATGGTAGGGCGTGTTTTAACAGAAAAAAAGGTAAATTGATCCTTGTATTCTGTAGGTAACTGGGATATGCTTTGTCAAATGTGAATGCGGGCTACATATTACTCCCTCAGGCCGACTTTGAGAGGGACACTTTGACTATGCACATAAGAAAAGAGTTGAAAGTATGTCATTTCCTTAACTGCCCATAGTTTGACTATGCACATAAGGAAAGGGTTGAAAGTACGTCATTTTCTTAAATGCCCATCAATATGAGATTAGGTCGGCAAGACCGGTGGATCTCATCTTGTCTTCTCTCTACCTCCTACAATTCACGCTAACTCTTTACTAGGCAAATCCCATTCCTCGTGGACCTTCTTTATCCTTAAGATAAAGGAAGCGCAATATTACCTAATGTAATGGCCCAAAAGGAAAGTATCTATCTTGAAGTGGGACAACCCGAAAAAGAAAGTGTCACTCTTGAAGTGGGATGGAGGAAGTAGTTGTTATGTGGGGATAGCCTACAAAATTTAACGATGGGATAAACATCCCATTTTGTCAGGATGTATGTTATATGCTTACAGGTACCATGGGCAAATGCCCTTTCTGGGCAGGTTAAAAATTTGAATACATGGCGTGGGCATGGATTTGAGTCCCTGTCCTGCCCAGTTTTGATTATTATTGCACCCAGGACTCTTGAGACATCTTGTCCACCCTGAAACCAATATAAGTTCGAATGCACATTTATCTATCATCTAACTGTTGGTTAGTCTTTCTTATTCTGTATACCTACGTCTTGAACAAGTGGAATATTTATGGTAACGTATTCACCTATTTGTAACTACAATAAAGTGGAACAGCGCTGCTGCTTGCTGCAAGGGAGAGTATTTTTTTCTTGTTTGAGGATAATGTAGTTTATTTTGTGCATGCTCTAAACTATAGTTTTCTACTTGTATCAATGTTCCACAGGTTGGGTACGTCAGACAATCTACTTATCTCAATCCAAGAAAAGATAAAGTGGGCAGATAATATGAGTGAGCTGGACAAGAAACATAAGAAGGAAGTTGATGAAAGGCTGGAAGAAGTTAAGAAGTCTCTCTCTCTCAAGGTCAGTAAAGAATTGTTCTTTTCTACATTTTTCCATGTGCTTCTGTTAGATTTCAAAATTTATTCTCCTTGAAGGCAAGATTTGTTCGTCACATGTAGATTTATGTGTTAAATGTTAATGATATATCCATATAGGGGTTTGCAAGTAATTTTGGGGATCATATATTCTTACCTTGAACCATAAAAAAGAAAACTTCATTTATAGAAGGCAAAAGGTTGGCCCTGTATCACTAAAAGGCACAATCCCATCATGATTTTGTTTTCCTCTTCCATGTATTCACTGAATAATGCTTGAAAGAGTATGGGTTATCCTAGTGATTGAGGTGGTTGAGTTTTGTGTTAATAATATTCATGTTGTCTTTTCACTGCAGTGACTACCATAGCTAGTTCTAGTTAACTAACTCTACTGACCCAATATAATAGTTGCATGATGAAAAAAACTCTCTTGGCCAAAGTAATGCTTTTGATATGTTTAATACGTTCTTTTGATAGGATAGGTGTATTGTTTGGCTGAATTTTATTCTTATCCATATGTAAATGGAAAAAATGGAGATGATAATTGCTTGTGTGCGACACATGACGTAAGGAGGTTAATTATATTTATATTGATTTGGAAAATGAGGTTAAATTAAACTATGGGAAGGATGGTGTACTTTGTTGGATTTACATACAGCCAAATTTAAAACAACGATGTACACCAATAAAAAAGAATTTTAAAGTTATAGGTTAGGAATGGACCTAATGGTCAATTGTGCATCTCTGTGCCCTTTCTTGGTTCAAAAAAGTCGGTAACTTTTGAGCTTTTGAATAAGACTTCCTCAAAAACACAAACTATCAGGGGTTTATTCTATCTTGAAACCTATGTTACCTGGATGCGACTACGAGGATCCAACACGGGTGCGGATCCGAGTGTCGGATCCTCCAAAATTATGAAATTTGACACCAAATGTAGTGAAAACAGCCATGCCCTTACCCAAACCCACATCCATGTCGTGTCGGACACGGTTACTTTGGCAAAGGTGAAGGGTCCATGTAACATAGCTTGCAACTACTGATACGAGGTTTTCCTCCCAACCCTGTGTTTGACCACTTCTTGTAGACTAACTGAAGGTTGGATCTCCATAGTCTATCCTCTTGCTTGCATTGTAATTTCTTAGGGTGTGTTTGGACGATGAGTTTTTTTTTGTCGATTTTGGTTTATGAAAAAGTGGTTGGTTTTTACACCGTTCATCTTTAACTTTTTGTTCCTAAAATATCCTTCCTAAATGGACAATATTTCCAAATTGCCCCAGCTGATGCCAGGCGTCTAATATTAGGCCGGAAAAAGCAGCGCCCTACTCACCTACTCCTCCCTCTCTTCTTCCACACGGGCTGCTGAATCTCACCCCAAACAAGACTTCGATCATCTTCATCATCATCATCTCCAACGAGCCTTAAACAGGCCCGAGAAACCCCCTTCTTTCATCATCACCTACTCCTCCCTCTCTTCTCCTTCTCTCTTTCAATGTCCATCGCAGAATCAAAACATCATAACAAAGCCCTAATTGAACACCCTTTCCTTAGAAACCTCCTTCTTGCAAACCGGCAGCTACCTCGAGCTCCGATCTATACACAAGTCATTCCGAACTCGTCGCGGCCAAGCTCCTCGTCCACCATGTACTTCTCCCCAATGCTCTCCTTCGACTCCTCAATAGAACCGTGATCGCCTTCTTTCCCAGAGATCTACTACAGTTTCCGATTGCAATCGAGCTGCAAATAAAGATGGGCTGCAGTCATATACCCAACCCCTATAAGCAGCGTAAGAGACAAACCCAAACCCCCCCTTCTCTCTCTCTCTTTGTAATTACTTTTCTTCCTTTAAGACTCGCAAATCAATCTCGCAAAAGCCCGGCCTCGATCTCACCAAGAACGATATGACTAATTGAACGTTTACAAGATCGGATTTCCATGCTCCGGTTCGTCTCCGAAATTGAGGTTGTTATTGAGGACGATTGAGATTTACGAAGCGAGGGAGTTACTGGAT
>JAOWAN010000043.1:8298692-8319835 GCA_028566635.1 Lobelia cardinalis
GTCAAAGGCATTGAATCGTTGGATTTGTCTTACAATTCATTTCATTTGGGAAAAATCCCCAAATGGGTCGCTTCGTCCCCGATCATTTACTCGCTCAAGCTAGCGAAATGTGGAATCAAGATCAAACTCGACAATTGGAAGCCAACAGAAACTTACTTCTACGACTACATTGATCTTTCAGAAAATAATATTTCGGGTAGCCCTGTTGGATTGTTGAATAGAACCGAGTATCTAGTGGCTTTAAAGCTGCTGGTAATCAATTGAAGTTTAATCTGTCGAGTTTGATCTTCCCCAAGACGTTGAAGGATTTGGATTTATCGAGGAATCTGGTGTTCGGAAAGGTTCCTCCGGCAATCACACAGCTGAAGACATTGAATCTCAGCCATAATCAGGAGCTATGTGGTGGATTGCCGCCAAACAATTTCACGGAAGATTCATTTGTGGGGGATTTATGCTTATGTGGTGCTCCTCTCTTTCCATGTTGCCCGAGATGTAATGGATAGATTTTCTATTGCTGCTACTTCCACGAAGGGTCGAAGACGTTGGATTCGTTACAAGTATCCATAAAATGCATCTGCATGTTGGGAATAATTGTGATTGTGGTTTGTCGCGACCACCATCTAAGGTTTAGATGTTAGAAGAACGACGATCAAATTGTAATATCATTCTACGTTGCACGTAACTGCTGGGATGTGTTGGGTGTTTCTACCATGTTCTTTCATGCTACCAGCTGAGTACATGAAAAAATAAAGCCAGTTCATCACAAAAAATGATTTTTCTTTTGTTCTTTCTGCTGCCTCCAATATATGATTTGTTTCTCTTCATTTTCTTTCACAAGATTCGAACCTAGCTAATATGCCTCCCACATGTGGTTATGACATATTAAGAAACTGTTATACAGGGTTTTATGCTTTCTAAATGTGGTGACTGCTCCTTGTTACATAATTTTGAGGCAATTGAGAGGTTCCCTAACCATTACAAGAATTGGAAAACTATATTAGATTTACATCGAGCAGAGGGCAATAAAGTTCTCCGTACCAACTTCCAACACTATAATTTACACTCGAGATCTCTATTGAAACTAGAACATCATGGTTCATCTGTGTTCGTAGTGCTCTGAAGTCTATTATGGATCTCAATGGTGCATAGTAGCATTTTGATGAGCGAGTGATCAGGATGCATGTTGGTCACTTTAGGTTGCTTCCAGTTATTACATAAAGGCCGAAGCTCAATTTTCCAAATTCTGGTTGAGGTTATGCAATGGATATGTGCAAGGGTGTATGTCCTCTTTGTTTGCTCAATCGCCAAATTAGGATCACTGCAAAAGCATAAACTTTGTCCAACCCAATCATGCCCTTCTATCAGAAGACAAACATCAGCAACATCCACTCTGCTGTTTAAGCACGACATTCGTTACTTGTCCTTTTGGTCTTGCCTAAACTGGTTCAAATGAAAGCATCTATTCAAGCAAATTGAGGAACGAAACCGTGAGGTTGCAGCCCACCATGTAAAGCACGGCAGTATTTTTCAGGGAAGGGGGAATAGAGTTACAAAATTTTGACTTTGTTTGAGTCTGATTTTTCAAATGAGGCTGTCTTTCCAGCTTGTCCCTCTGCTTTCTATCCTTTATCCATAAGAAGCAAGCGTGAAAATGAGGACATGAAATACATGTAAAGAACAATAAGATAGGAAGGGAAAACCAGAAAACAAGCATAAAATTTTGAATACTGAATTTTACACCATTATGAACAAGTGCCATAGTGTGCACAGAATGAGTGAAAAAGAGAGAACAAGTCGTCCATTACTAACATGTACAATCATATACAACTCTCCTAATGCAAGCTATATAGCAACCCCTGCACCAGTTACCCGAAAGGTTGCAAAATTCGGAGACTACTATTTATGCTTGCTAATCACTGGCTGTCCACAAAGTCCGCATCAATTACATCTCCACTTTCATCTCCATCAGATGGTTTACCAGTTGAAGCAGACGGTCCTCCATCAGCACTTGTTGTTGTTCCACCACCTGTCCGGCTGTACACAGACTGCCCTAGTTGCATCAGTTCTTGGTTCAGAGAGGCAATTGCATCTTTGATGGTTTGAGTTGAGCCAGTAGCAATTACGTCTTTAAGCTGTTGTAATTTTGCCTCTACCTTCTCTTTAACAGGAGCAGGGACCTTGTCTCCCAATTCCTTCAGCTGTTTCTCAGATTGATAGATGGTGGACTCGGCTTGATTCTTCGTATCAATTGCATCCCTTTTCTCCTTATCCTCCTTGGCGAACTTTTCAGCTTCACTTACCATCCTCTCCACCTGCGAGAATTTGGAAAAATTAGTTTTTACTCGTAATCAAGTGCAGGGAAACATACAGCAACAAAAATCAATACTAGCTCTTGTAGCATACTGAAACAGCATGCAATCATTTATGCGTTTTATCTCTTTATTTTCCTTTGAGGAGTAGTAATACATATTCAATTGACCAGTGAGCTATTTAGCATATACAGTCCAAACCAAGAACTATTTAAAGATTTCTCAATATCAACTAGGATAAATCGGACAGTATTCAAAGTGATGAATTGTAAATCCATTGGCCCCAAGCCAAATAGAGATAAGCATAGTGGTGACATGATAGCTTTCAAGAATGATGTTTAATATTGCATGTAAAGGTAAAAACCATTTCTATTTTCTTTCTTACTTCCTTTTTTCAAAATTCTAGAGTTTAATGAACTTAAACTCAGAGCACACTAAATCATGGCTCAAGTTTCTAGCTGCTGTCACAATACATTTTGGGAAGAGAAATTAAATAATCCGCATACCTCTTAACTTGTGAGAAGTAACATAAAATTCAGATTCTGAAGAACATATCGACAAAAACGTACCTCATCTTTGGGTAAGGTGCTAGCACCTGTTATTGTAATATCCTGTTTTTTTCCAGTTCCCTTGTCAATTGCTGTGACAGACAGGATACCATTGGCATCAATATCAAATTTGACTTCAATCTGTGGAACACCTCGTGGCGCTGGCGGAATACCATCCAGTCTAAAGCTTCCGAGAGACTTGTTGTCCCTCACAAATTCCCTTTCACCTTGTAGAACATTGATTTCGACACTGGTTTGTCCATCTGCTGCCGTGGAGAAAACTTCTGACTTTGAAGTTGGTAACGTTGTGTTCCTTGGGATTATCTTGGTCATTACACCACCCAAAGTTTCCAGACCAAGAGATAGAGGTGTCACATCCAGTAGCACAATGTCGCTTACATCTCCGGCTAAGACTCCAGCCTGGATTAAGTAAACTAAAGCTCAGCTAATCCCTACTACTTAAAATATCAACACCGCCTTACTTCAAAAGAGAAAAGAAAGCAAAGATGCATAGCCAAGAAGAGAAACAAAACCTGCACCGAAGCTCCAAGGGCAACAACTTCGTCAGGATTGACTGTAACATTTGGTTCCTTCCCCGTCATCTTCTTCACGAGCTCTTGAACAGCAGGGATACGTGTTGACCCACCAACAAGAATCACCTCATCTATATCTTTGAGTGAGAGGTTGGCATCCTTTAAGGAATTCTCGACAGGTGTTCGAAGCCTAGGAGAAATACAGGGTATGGATGTGGTGAGTTTCTTGCCTCAATGAACTGCAATATTCGAGTGTCGCAATATTTTCCATATAGTTAAGGATACCTGTCGAGTAGATCAGAACAAAGGTCTTCAAACTTAGCTCTGGTCAGTGTGGTGTCTATGTGTTTTGGGCCATCCGCGGTTGCAGTAATAAAAGGTAAACTGGCAATACAGTGAACTCACTCAGCATCTCTCAAGTGAGGGAACACATAGAAAAGGGAGATGGAAAAGGATTGGAAAAGCCCCCACACCATACCTGATGTTAGTTTGGGTCAAAGTGGAAAGCTCCATCTTTGCTTTCTCAGCAGCCTCAGTAAGACGTTGAAGAGCTTGTTTATCTTTAAGAAGATCTATGCCTTCATCTCTTTTGAAATTCTCAGCTAGCCAATCAACAATCCTCTGTTGCAGTTAAATAACACCAAATTGCCCTTCAATGACTAATTAATAGCAAACAATGGAGAAACACTAGATGTAAGGCACCTATGAAGTGAATTCCAACCTTGTCAAAGTCGTCTCCCCCCAAGTGTGTATCTCCGGAGGTAGATAGCACCTCAAAAACTCCATCTCCGACCTCAAGAACTGCATAACGAATTCAAATTACATAAATATCATACGAGCCAAAGGTATCAAACTACTTGAAACAACAATACGTATTCTAAGAAACAATAGAGCTCATATGCTCAGACTGAAGCAACTATGGAAAGAAGGAACACCTGTTGAACATATATAGACCCTTATCCAAGTGCAGGTCGATCAAAACTAGGCACTATGCCTACTTACAAGACATATCAGTATAAGTAAAGTAGAAAATGAATTTGTTTTTGGGACTGAAATAAACAAGGACTCACGAGACATGTATAACCAACTTCAAAATTGCAGCACAAAGTCCCTCGAAATTAGAATTGCAGTAGGATTTTCCTCAGCAATTTGGTGACATGCAATCATACCATATGCCATCAACACCAAGCAACCAGAGTTGCAATCAGTCTGGATATGTATTTTATTTACATAAAGATGACTTGGCAAGTGGCCTAGCTACACAATCGGTTAAATTAACATAACAGTGACAAGTGTGGCAACCCAATTATCACAGAAAGATGAAAACTGAATGAGGACCAAGCTTCCATACCTGAGACATCAAAAGTTCCACCTCCAAGGTCAAACACTAGAATGGTTTCATTGATCTTTTTCTCAAAACCGTAAGCCAACGAAGCAGCAGTAGGTTCATTAATAATGCGCAGAACCTCTAAGCCAGCTATCCGACCAGCATCCTTCGTGGCAGTTCTTTGGGAGTCATTAAAATAAGCAGGCACTGTTACCACAGCTTTACTAACCTTATCACTTAGGAACTTCGATGCATCGTCCACAAGCTTTCTCAAAACCTAAGCACACAAATAATCACGTCATAATTTTAATGCTACATAACTGATGCTAAATATGAGATACATGGATGCCAATTTTTGTAAGAACTGCAGAATGCAACAAAACTTAAGCTCAAGAACACAGCTGCATAATTGAAAAGAAGATACAAAGGCTATGATACAAATGTGGTGCTGATTTTCCTTTGCTAAAAACTGTAAGTAGCTATAAATAGATTGATATGTACCTGGGCAGAGATTTCCTCGGGGGCAAATTGTTTGCCAATAGCAGGGCAATCAAGCTTAACATTTCCATTCTCATCCCTAACCACCTTATAGGAAACCTGCTTAGACTCATCATCTACCTCAGCCATCTTCCTCCCAATAAACCTCTTCACCGAGAAGAAGGTGTTCTCCGGGTTCACCACCGCCTGCCGCTTGGCAATCTGACCCACCAACCTGTCCCCGCCGTTCTTAGCGTACGCCACCACCGACGGCGTCGTCCTCTGCCCCTCAGCGTTGGTAATGATCGTCGGCTGGCCTCCCTCCATTGCTGCCACCGCTGAATTCGTCGTGCCCAGATCGATTCCCACCACCTTCTCGTTCACCACCCTCAAGGGTCTACAGCGTCCCACCGCCCTGTTCTTCCCCCTCCTGGCGAAGGAGACCCTAAAGGGGGATTTTGAGAATTTGTAGCTACGGCGTGGAGAGGATTGTGGGTTTAACAGAGCGAGAGAGTGAATCTCGGTTACTGCTGCTGCTGTTGTGGCAGTTACTGGGTACTCCATTAATGATTTTGATAATCAAAGTTTCGATCTTTTTCTCCTTAATCTTAGGCAAGAAAACACTACAAAATGATCAGCTTGATGTTGAGCTTGAAAATTGAAATAAAAGTTTGGATGAATCAAGAGAAGAGAGGTTTAGGAAACCCGGAGAGTTCTAGAGATATTAGGTGTACTGGATTGGATTAGCTGTTTGTGTCAGTTGGAATTTGTTTGATTGGCGCCATTTTTATAGTTTGATGCGCACGGCTGTGGGAGTGTACAGTGGGAGCATGGTGAAACTTTTGGACTCTGGTGGTGACAGGCAAACTCTCGGAGCTTCTCGACCAGCCCTCCTTCCTCTATTACGAGAAAAATAAAAACAATGGTTGCGACTTGCGATGATTTCTGATTTCTCCCACACTTTTTCTTTCTATCTCTTTCTTACTTTTTACTATAATCATTACAAAATCTCAAAATTCAAATCAATAAATCACTCATCCAAACGCAAGCAATATGTGGTGATTTTCTCCCATGACTTCCTTTACATTTTCGGGGAAAAATAAAATGAAATAAAAATAATAAAAAATAATTTTTCTGCATTCATTTGATTAGTAGGAGATTTTTTCGAAAAATAAATTTCACGATATTTGTGGAAAAATATTTTTGCAGAAATTATTTTTTGATAATTATGATCGCTATCCAAATAAATTTTTAAAAGTCATATCACAAATACGATATCGTGTGATACAGACTTATTTCACTACAAACTATTTTTTTATATAAAATATGAGAATAAGTTATATTTTAATACAATTTTATTAATTAGGGGCACGAGATAAAAATACTACATTAATTTGAACGAACTTTCTTGCCTTTTGGAAAGGAACCACTCTCGCTGACTTAATATGAGCACAAATAAAAAGAGTACATTAATTAGTCATATTAGATTTGGTGAATAATTTGAGATCGATCGGGGATGGATTCAAAGCATGCTGAATTTCTTTTAAAACTTTTAAAAATTAAAATTTGAATTCTTTATAATTAAGTACTTTCCTTAATTAGGAATTCAATAATTAGAAAAAATGTAGGAAACTTATGGGCCTTTTTTTAAGTTAGTAAATAATCTTATTTACTGAAATTTTAAAATTTATAATTTTGATGTTCAAGTTTAAGTAAATTTAATAAAAATATATTATTTCTGATTTTTATTATTTATTTTAAAATTTTATCGTCCATTATAAAAAAATTCAAATAAGAAAATAAAAATAAAAATTACATCCCTACTCTATTTAACAGTGATATCACCTATGGCTTATTTTAGCTAAGTTACATATTAGATTATACATTTTTATTTATGATTACAGTTCATAATCAATTATTTATTCAAAAATAAATTAGAAACGTATTTAAGTAGAGATAAATAGGAATGTATTTAAGATTTATTTTCATAAATTTCTGCATTGCGTAATATATTTTTATTTAAAAATGAATAAAAATATTATGAGAAAAAAAATTAAGATTTGTTTTAATAAATTTCAATGTAAAATAGGTTTAAAATGTATTTTTAATTTTTTAGGAAAAAATTATGATTTATTTTAATACATTTTAATTTAGGACATATAATTTATCTCGATAGAAAAGAGTCAAAAGACTAAACTATCGTTGTCGTGACCCTATTTTCATTGGGGAAAAAAAAAAAGTAGCCAACAGTTGAGAAAAATTCTATTTTGCAACAAAATTGAAAACATAGAGTCCAAACTACAACTTTTGAAATATGGAGGGTTCTTAATGTGAGATAATGAAAAGAGTAGGGGCTAAAATGAAATTAATCCAAAGAAGGAAAAAAAAAAAGGAAAAAAAAGCCCAAGGACACATCTGCCCATCTCAGCATTATAACATACTAGTCCCTCCGTCCTAGCACAAAACCTCCCATTTCAGCATTGCTAGCCCACCACCATCGCCCCTGTACCTGTATACCCACCGGCCACCACAACCACCAGTAGCAGCACAACGATTTGTCCTGGTTTGGTTCCTCTTCGAATCGCCTAAAGTCTCGGTTGTTTCTTTGCAGCCCCAAGGTAATTAATTTTGTGTATTTCTCCTTGCTACTCATTCTATGAAACCCAATTTTGTGAGTCTGTGACGCATCCATTCGGCTTAGGTTTGCAATCCCCTTGATTTGGCGCTTTTGGGATCCTTTTGTGGACATTTTGGTGATTGATTGTTTTTTGAATTTGTGTGCTGTTAATTTGCAAAAATGTATATAAATTCTAATAGTTAGGTTTTTGAAATTTATGTTATAACATGATGTAGGGGTGGCAAATGTCAACCCAACCCAAATAACTTAATTTGATTTTATTGAGTTGTCCTATTAAACCGACTAAACCCATGGCTACGCTCTTCAAATTAAAACAGCAGATAAAAAGGTTTCTTTGCCGTCTCCAAGCTCACTCTATATCTCCACCGTCGAGGAGCCGATCATCAATGGCCAATAAGACTAGCTTTGATTCTCGCCCCAGTCAGACCTCTTGAGGTTAATTCCATCTCAGCACCTTTAATTCCCTCCAATTCCCAATCCAGCTACCTCGCATAAGCATCGGCAACCAAGGCATCTGTTCCCGCTCCCACCCTCGAATTCTCCCCGTGGTAATTTGAATTTTATTACTTCCTCTCTTGCTGATTCTCTTAGTCTTGTTTTTTGGATTTTTAACATTGTCAAATATCAATTGTATCTCTATTCCTTGAGAGTTTACAAGAACCCATGTAACTTGGATCTTCCCTCACGTTTTAAGTGTCAATTGTTTATAGAAATCGTTGCATAAATTGTAGAATAGCTTGGTTTTGGAAGAAAAATGTGTCTTTCTTTTTGAGCATATACATATATTGGTTTTGGAGCTGATGTTAAGTAAGATTGAGTTGAATTCATAGCTTTTTGCTATTGAATTACACCTCCATCACATGACTGTGTTTCATGTCCTTTGGTATTTGTGCTTTGTATTCCTGGTGTGCAAAGAAGTTATTCATTCACCTTGGCTCGTATTTGGTTTGTTAGTAGTAGTATATGCTTGTATTCCATTATTGTTTTCGAATTATGAGGAAAGTTCTTCCTAGTTCAATTCCACCAAGAAGTTATATTCAACTTCCCAATTAGAACTTTAATGAGTTTGAGTTTTGAGCTTTTGTGGCATTGTGGCTTACGGCCATAGCTGATGTATTTTGATGGTAACTGTCATTGTGGCCTACAGCCTTTCCATATTCCTTACTGCGTTGGTTTGACTCTTCCTAGAGTCTCTGAAGCTTCATAATCTATGCTGCCATTTTGTTTCTTATTCTCTCATTCAAGTTTTGAGTTCAATTTTATCTGCTCTTTTTTACTATGTGTGGAAGAGAATTTTGGGAGTTCGTTGTCAATCTATTGAGCTATAGTTTATAGATTTGACTGCTGCTTGAAGTGAGTATGGGTGCTATAAAGTCTTATTGATCCAAGGGGATAGTTCTCTATAAGTACATATTTGATGGATAGAAATGTTACTTGGCATTATTGAGCTTTAATTGTGTTTGCAAAATACTATTCTTTTCCTGAGGTGTAATAGTCCAATGCTTTATTCTTCCCGGCTTAGGCACAGATACTCTCAATGCCTTTCGCTGCCCTTTTCTAATTCTAACATTAATTTGGAGTCCAATGCTTTTCTAATTCTAACATTAATTACTTTCTTTTAGTATAATTTGGACTGCAAGGCTGCTTATTGTAATTAGGTACTTCTAAGTTTTATGGAGCAGCCTTTTAGATTTTGTCAAGATCATTTGATTCTCCTGCATTTCTTAGTATTTCAGCTTTAATTTGGAAATATGCAGGTTTTGACTAGGTATTTTCACTTATCTCCGACGAGAGTTCTGTTTTCTCACTATTGCACTCAACGATTTTTCTTTTTGTTGAATCTATGTTGTGTAAATGTCATATGTAGGGTGAATTTATTCGATGTATGTACTTTTGCTCTATTCTGGTCAGTAGCAACTGCAGTCTGGAGTCATAAAATCTACCCTGTCTTTGTTTCAATCTTTGGCTTCGGCTAGATGGAGAGATGAACCAAAAACTGTTGGTAGCACAGGTAAATAGAATTGAGCTTAAATGAACTTACTGATAGGAATTGCTGGTTGAGTTACCCGAGCTGATGCTGGCGTGGTGCTCTGCGATAGCCCGCTTATGGAGTAATTTATAATGGGTTGCCATGGGTTGTACCCATGGTTAATGGGTTATTATTGGGTTAACTTAAACACAATTGACCCAATAAGCTATTGGGTTAATTGGATTTACACCCAACCCAACCCACAGACCCAAATTGCCACACCTAAATGAATGTAGAATGTTTGTTTTTTCCTTTGTGAATTTCTTAACTGCCTAGGAGATAAAAAGTTCACTTGTTACGATTGAGGATATACTGTATAACTTTAGGTGCACCATCCCAATGTACTGGTTTGGTTAGGTTCTAATACTTGGAAGTGAGGAGCTTGTTCTATTGAAGTTCTTGCTTTTCTGGTTTACTCAGTTAACTTTGATACAGCCTGGTAGTACGATATGGGTCGATGTGTGAACACTCTTGCTTTTTGCTCCTTATACTTTTTAATAAAGTATATTTGACCTTCAGACTACACATATATATTTTGAGCAAAAGTTAAATCTCAGAGCTGTGTACGTACAATGCTGTTTTCTTATGCATTATTTACATAAAAAATATACCCAACCGATACCTAAGCTAATTTAGTTCTGGTATTTGCGAGTCTGTTAAATTTAGGATGTAGGCTCCATTGACTAACTTCTTCTCTTCTTTTTTTGAAGAACGAAAGAAAAATATTTATTATATAAACAGACATTACAACCTACCTAAGTACAACTGTTTTACTAGCTGATAACTGTTGATTTTGATATCTCCTTTGTATAATACATTTCAATCAGAACCACTATTAGCCATTGTACAATGCTCGTGTAAAAGAATTGTTGTTTTATGCAAATTCTTCCTCCTGGAAGGAACTTTTGTCTCTTAAGGTCTCTTGTGCCCAAGCAGCCCAACTAATTAACCTTATTCGCTCTCAATTGTACTTTGCCTTACGAATGGAGCTCTGTATTTCAACATATGTGGCCTATCCAAAATCAATCATCAGTACTTATAATTGCTTATCTATCTTAATTTTTGAAACTGCAGAATACAGAGTTAGTGAAAGAAATTTCAATAGAAAGATGGCTCCTGTGTTGATTAATGAAAATCCAGTTGTGTATGAAAAGAAGGAACGTCGAACTCGAACTGTACCTGATAGTAGGGACGAGTATGCTGCAGAATCCATCGACCAACTGGAAATTTTTGATATCCTTTAAGTTTACTGTGTGTAAGCCCATATGCAAACTGTGTACATCCTTTTTTTTTAATGCATACTTTTGTATGTTTAGCTTTGCAACGGCATGTTATTAGCATGCACTGCTTGATCTATCTCCTAGTTGTTATATGGAACCTAGTCATACTTGTACGCATACATAAATGATAGAAGCAAGAGCAAAGATTAGGTAAAAAACTAGAGTTCTATTTTATATTGATATACTCCATTTGTCATCATAGAAGAGGAACAGTGTGAGTTATAGCTATTTTGCTATAAGAAACTTTTATAAATGGAAAAGTTCCTCCTTCAATCGGAACAAATAGGAAAGTGTCTCTCTTCAGTTGGGATGGATGGAATAGAATTCTTTTCATCTTAGTTGTGTGAACATAGAATATACCAATAGAGTGACCTATTGTTGTTGGTACATTAAATAGTCTCTCTACAAGCAGTCAGTAGACCGTCATCTCCGACCCACCAACCGAATAGTATAAGGGCTTAGCCAACATCAAGGATTTGGCTCTCACACTCTGGTTGTGACAGTCACACGTGTCTATACTATCCAGCATGCATAGCCAATATTTCTAATTTTCCATGTCACCAAGATTGTAGAATTACACGAACAGGATCTATTGTTGAATGTAAATTTTTGCTGACATCTTGTATTTTTTTTTGTCTTATTGTCTTGCATGAAAACGCTTTATTGATCCAATAGTATAGTTCCTTCTTAACATCCAGATATGATAGGAAGCATGTCATTTTATACCTTTAATGCACTAGATAGTAACTTTGTATTCTCCTTAGACTTCATACACCATATTAGGGATATAAAAGATCCAGAGCATCCTTATTCTCTAGAAGAGCTGAAGGTTATAACAGAAGATGCCGTTGATGTAGATGACAAGCGTAGCTATGTTCGGTATAGAAACCTTTTTGTTTTTTCTGGTGTCCTGTTTTCCTACTGACTCTCATTTTCTATTTGCTAATCAAAGTATTCACATTTTCAGTGTCACATTCACTCCAACAGTTGAGCATTGTAGTATGGCAACAGTTATCGGCCTCTGTTTGCGAGTTAAACTAATGCGCAGCCTGCCTTCTCGATACAAGGTATAATCTTGACTTCTTATATGAACTTGCTTTACTACTATATCTTGTGGATATGAGATTTTGATTCTCTACTGTATAGATTGTTGGAATGTAAAATTCTACAACTTTTTTCTTTGGAGGACTAAGGAATGGCAACCTGAGCAGATTTTATTAATAAAAGAAATAATACAAACTAGGGGGACAACCCAGTCTAAACTCACAAGAGGGGACCAAGGGAACCTTACCTCTTAAAACACAGACAAGGACTCATCCTTGTCTATATAACCAAAACCCTTGACTATCATGACTACAAGCTTTCCCACAATCCGGAGATATGCTACCAACAGTAGTATAAAAGGAAATTTGTTTATCCATATGAGCTTCTTTTGATAAAATATCAGCAAGTTTGCTAGCTTCCCTAAAAACACATGCATAATCCTATTATGTTGTAACAATCTCTTGTATTCTCTCAGCTCATAAAGAAGAGAAAAAGGAACTTGACTTCCTTGAAGAGCTCCAACAATGACTTGAGAATCACATGAACCTCCCAGTTATCAGTCATATGAACAATTATCTCCAACCCTATCAAAAGAGCCTTGCTCTCAGCACTTGCCTGCCCTCCCATGATTCTTTGTTGTATAGTTAGTCAGAGCAAGTTTGGTGTTAACCATAATGGGTGGGATGCTTTTGTGAGTCTTTCTATCACCTATGCCAGTCCCCAAAAATTCATTTCTAGTTGCTTTCATCTCTTCTATCCTCATGTTCGCTATGAGGTTGGGGATTAGAATCGAGTCCGGTTGTATTTCTCTCCAGATGTGCGTTAGGTGTATGGGAGCTAGTGAGTCTCACAAGCATTTGTTCATGCATTGCTCTATGGCTCGGAGTCTTTGGGGCAGATTGTTTGGGGTATTATGCCTCGTGGTGTGGAGGAGTTCAGCATGATTAGTCGTTGGATTTTGGTCGTTCGACGGATGCTTCTATGTTGTGGGGTTGTGCTGTTTTCAGTATGTTGTGGAATATTTGGATTGGGAGAAACTCCCGGATTTTCAGAAATCGAGATTATCGCTTATGTTGTTGTGGGAGAAGATCACTGTGCAATCTTCTCCTTGGGCCTAGGAGTTTTGGCACTTTTCAGGGTATACATTTGGGAGATTCTGCCAGAGATTGGAAAGTGGTTATAGAGTAACTTGTGTGTGTATGTTGTTTCTGTTTTTTTTTTTTTTTGGTGGCCTACTTGTCCGCCTTCTTTGTACCTTTTTTCTCTATCAATGATATTCTTTTTTTATCTAAAACATAGAAATTAGATGATGGACTAGGATATTTACACTTGATAAAAGGGTTAAAGATGATTCTTTGGTTTGTGCATTTATTTATTTGTGTGCTTGTTGAATTGAGAGTAATAATTCCTCAGAGAAGCATTTTTTCTTGTTTTTTTCAGCCAAGGAGCTTGCAACTATACACCACCTTCTTGTTTCTTAAAACAAAGGGCAGATGTGTCCTTATATTTATGTTGAAAACAGAGAGAAGTAGGGACTACTATATGCGTCCCACTAGGACTGTCCCCTTTTGATACATCAAACATTTCAATTGTGTTTCTCTTTAGTTTAGTATCATCAGTAACTTGATAAATTATCGCCCTAGTGAGTCTAAATCGAACAAAAACAAGGTCCACAGGGAGAACTTAATCACTGTTCCTCGGTATTGTTCGTGACACTGTTTTGACGTCATTTCTGTTCATTGGTACTATTCATGTAACTGTTGATAGGGGTAACTAACGGAAAATGTGGTCGGTAGATTTTTTTACGTCAATGCTTAGTATGCCTAATTTCCTCATATGTCAGAGGTGCATCTTTGCAGGTGCTTTACAAGAAGTGTAAATGGAGCAACCATCGGGATTTGTTGCTCATGAGGAAAACGATAGTGTTTTTCATCTTAAGCAGTTGTATGGTCTAAAACAATCTATGCGTGCTTGGTTATGTCAACTTAGTGAAGTTGTGCATGAGTTTGGGGTAGTAGTAGTAACTGTTATCATGCTGTGTACTTTTGGCACGCTGATGTGGCTATTGTAAGGTTAGTGGTATATGTGAATGGCATTGTTATTACTGGTAGTGGCAATGCTGATAACTCAGGTCTCAAGTAGTTCCTTTAGGCTCATTTTCAAACAAAAGATTTGGTTGCTTGAAGTTCTTCTTGGGAATTGAGGAAATAAGATATAAGAAGGGTATCGATCTCTCTCGAAGGAATGATATCCTAGATCTGAGACTTTGAAGCAAGGTGCTAAGCCTTGTTAATACTCCCGTGGTTCGTAATATGCATCCTTGATGGAGGATGGAGACCCATTCTTATCCTAAAGATATCGGAGGTTAGTTGCGAGATTGATTATCCTTTAGCGTCCCATCTTTGCATTTATATGCAGTACGTGTAGTCAGTTAGTTTATATCATCTCGGTGTAGTGAGTGAGTTTATATCATCTCGGAGGAGTAACCCTCTGAACTTATTGGAGCAGCTTTTATGTTATCTTAAAGGAAGTCCAGGTTGGGGTGTTTTGTATATGAATCATGGACATCCTAAGTAGAGGGGTTTTCAAATGCTGAATTGACAAGCTCTTAGACAGGCCGAAGAGCTACAACAAGGAACTGCGTATTTGATGGCGGTAGTATAGTATCTTGGAAGGTTCAAACGCAAAATGTAGTGTCTCATTCAAGCACAGAATCAGAGTATAGATCCATGTCACAGTCCACTTCTGACGCTGGTGAAGTAGAGTAGATTAAAATCATAAATCTGGTTGCGAATATGGATGGGCATATTAAAATTAGTGTATGTCTGCGCATGTGCATCATGCAACTTTTGGTATAACATTTGAATGCGAAAGGAAAAGCCCCTGCATCCAGTTTGTATATACCAGCAATGAAGAAAGTATTGTGTACTGCTTTTCTTGGAATGCAAACAGTTGGAGTTTGACATTTTTATGTCAAATTTTTTTTTCTAAGATAAAAGAAGAATATTATTAGGAAAGGAAGAAATTACAAAGAAGGTGGACAAGAAATCCACCAAAAGTCCAAACAGGCTGAGAAAGAGAAAATATCAAAAACATATAAGCATAAAAGAGCACACCAATTAGTGTACAGCAGCTCTCCAATCCCTGGACAAATCAGCCAAAGACAAGCCCGGTAAAGCTCCAAAACTCCTAGCCCAAAGGGAAGATTGCATGGAAATCTTCACCCACAAAAGCGGAAGAGGTAATTGGCTACCTCTTCAAATCCGAGAATTCCTCTCAATCCAAATATTCCACAGCAAGCTGAACACGACACAACCCCAAAGTAATGAAGCATCCCTCGATCGACCAAAACCCAAATGTCTGATCATAAAAAAAATCCTTGTTAGAACAAGGTAGAATACAAATCTCTCCTTGCACCTCAAACAACCCACACCAAAGATTCCAAGCCATTGGACAGTGCCAAAATAATGCTCGTGGGACTTGCTCCTCCCATATACATAACACATATGTATGCTGAAATAGATGTCTTTGGATGTCGACGTTGCCGCCAATCATTAGTGTTCAACTGACCAAGCAAAGACTTTGTACTTAGACAGAACCTTGGACTTCCCAATGAATTTATATAGAGGAAAGTCGAACCGTATATGTGGTCGAAGAAGCTTTGTGAATGAGTTGACAGAGAACGCCCTAGACTGTTGAGGAGTCCAAATTCGACGATTAAATCTATGATATTACCCTTCAAGCTATCGAGATTGGCATGTATTCATTAATTGTACTTTGAGATATACTGTTTCATTTGGTCCATTTCGTGTCGAGTATATTTAACATCAAGAGATAGTGACTATGGAACTAGACTAAATGACACCCTGATCTTGATTCCCACTTACCTTTTGATTATTCCTTTCACCAGTGAAGTGATATCTAGAATGTTCTATGTTATACATTTCATATTCCGTATGAAGCCAGTTCTGCTCTACTGAGATTCATATTCTTGGTCGTGTGGACCATGACTCCTGTATTAGTTTCTGCTGTACTTTGGTGAACTTGCCACATTTGTAGTTCATTCTTGTTTCATGTTGCGTTCTCTTGTGCTGTTATAAATTGATATTTTGTGTTCCGGCTGTCCGTCGTTCTTAGGCGCTACGTAATGGTATTTCTGCTGGTCGGTTACGAGTTCTAAGTTCTTGTAACATTGTCAGGCTGACTCAGGCATATGCTTGACTTTTTGCTGTGTGATTGTGCAGTTTGCTTCTTTGGTCCATTATTTCTTGTAGTTTAAAGGCTGAATGAACCCTTAAGTGTTGTGATATACATTAGTAATGTAACTAATATTAGATCATAAATGCTCAAAGTTGGTGTAACTTTAATAATTGTGTTGATGGTTGGTTTCAGTTATTTGTATGATAAGATTTGTTTTATCATTCTGTTTATTTCAAATCGGTATGGATATCTGAGATTCGTATAATAGATACAGACTTAGGCTCAGGCTAGGAAGTCGATGTGTGGTATTTTTGGCGATAGGATATGATCTTTTATAATGATTAAAGGGAAAAATTAAGAAATAGAGAGAAAATGGTGTGTGTGTGTGTGTGAGAGAGAGAGAGAGAGAGAGAGAGAGAGAATGGTAGAACCCGTCAAAAATCAAATATCATGTCATGTCAGCTTCATGATCTAAGCCTTAATATCATTCTCTTTCTTATTGGTACTGAAAGCCCCATGCTAAATGTACTTCATGGCATTTAGATGGAGCTGATTCTTGAGTTCATGAGAAATGCATAATCTGTGGCTAGGCATTACTTATCGAACCATGGAATCAATGGTTGTGTATGACAACCCTTCCATGACTCTGCTATGTAAGTAAACTAATGTACTAGGCCCTACCTATATTTGTTTCAGACCTAGATGAAAGAAAAAGGTTCAGTACCTCTGAAGTAATACTTTGAGAATTGAAAAGCTGTCCTACTACTGTACTGTTTCTTAGCCTTGCAATTATCTGGTCATGAATAGTTATCAGCTGCTTTTTAGACTTGAGCTCTTATATTTAAAGGGATTGAAGCGATGATTATGCTTTTGATATTTTGATTGTTTTCCATCCTCTACTTTTGCTGCATGCTGATTTTATGATGCTGGCGTTAAATCTTTTTTTTCTTGGCTTGTTCCAATCATTTATACATATTTTCCTCTTTCATTAGATTGATATCAGGGTAGCACCGGGGACTCATGCGACTGAAGATGCAGGTCTCTCCCTCCCTCCCTCCTCCCTCTGTCTTTCTGATTTAAACAGTTTAAGTTTGTGGATTATTACTTTTTCATGCTGATATTGTTTGTTCTGCTGATTTATTCTTCCTTCTACTCCCTTCGTTCGACTCAAAGAGTCCACCTTTTGAAAAAAAGAAATTGGTCAAAAGTTCAGGAATATATATATATATATATATATATGTGTGTGTGTGTGTGTGTGTGTGCATATAGGGGGTGGCTCTAGAAGGAACTCATTTAAATTAGGAACTTTAGGAACTACTTACACTCGACCCCTCCCCACAATTAACCTCCAATCCTAATTATTTAGAGTATTACTCACCAGTTTTGAAGCACGCAACATTGATCAGTTCCAATGAAACATCCTCTCAAGGACAATCGCACGCATGATGCATTCTTATAATAAGCAAAATCGTAGAGATCGATACATTGTGCAAGAGAGTAAAACTTGCCAGCCAGCAAGCTAATGGTAACTAGCATTGGCACTTTTTCCAACACCAGAAAAGACGTGTATATATTTCTTGTTTTATATTGATCCGTTAAACATATAAAACTACCATTTTTATTTTTATTTTTTGAAAACTAAGGGAACCTCTAAGGGTGCTTTTATTAAAAGAGTAGAAATTGTTTTTTGGACAAAAAAAGTACAACTTTGTGTTTTGTTATTTATGTTTGACCATTTTCATGTCTTTTTGAGTTCTAACCTAATCGAGAGAGATGATTTGAATGTGAGGTTTATGTTTATTCTTCAAAAAAATGAAGATTAATATTTTGTCAAATGAACTTTTTTTTAAGAAAATCAGCTCTATTTCATTCCTACCTTCAGTTGTGGATAAAATTTTTGTTATATACATTCCTAATTTTTATTTTTATTTTATGATATTAGTTTCATCTATGAATTATAAGGATGTTTTTATTAAAAATCAACAAATGTGTAATGTTTTATGCCAATTTCAAAATATTATTTTTCTTAATAAGTGCTCTCATAGCACAACTCTTTCTTTAAGGGTTAAGAATCGAATTTTTTAACACAAATTGGAACTCAATTTAAATGCACTGAGGATTGAACAAACATTAAGATTCAACAACTATGCACTAAATATTCAACATAAAAGATCCCTTAGATTTAATAAAAAATGCATTGAGATTCAATAAGACGTAAGATTCAATAGAAATGCACCGAAGATTCAACAAAAACTAAGATTTAACATCAGCACAGTCGAGATTCGACATAAATGCACTGAAGATTGAACAATGCATTAAAGATTCAACACAAAAATCACTTAGATTCAATAAAATGCATTGAGATTCAATAAAAATCTAAGATTTAACACAAAAGGCACTAAGATTCAACAAAAAAAATCATAAGATTAAATAAAAAGTGCATTGAGATTCAATAAAACGTAAGATTAAACACAAAAAACCTAAGATTCAATAGAAAAACGCAATTCAACAACGATTACTTGAAGATTCAACACCACTATATCAATGATTCAACGTTGTCGTTCTAAAAATTTAACGCAAAAAAAATTATCCATCGGGGATCATATTTGAAAGAGAATTAAATTTCGATCAATAATTCACAATTAAAATTTATTTTCAAACCGTAGATCATGAGATATTTAACATTTGAATTTTAAAAAGAAAAAAAATCAAAGGGGGAGGGGGCTACTAGGTAGGCGGGTAGGAATTTTTGGAAGTGTAACTCAATAACCCGTAAGCCTAGGAGATGAGACGGGTTGGCATATTAGATATTATTTCTTTCTTAATCTCAACCCTACACTAATTTTAATATAATGGATATGATTAGTTCCTAGTTCCTAACTAATCAATGGTTCTCAATTGAACCAACTCCTGTGTGTGTGTGTGTATTATATATATATATATATATATATGTGTGTGTGTGTGTGTGTGTGTGTGTGTGTGTGTGTGTGTGTGTGTGTGTGAAAGACTCAGGATATTTTAAAACAGGAAAGTGGACTATTTGGTTGTGATATAGTAATATTGTTTTATGCGGTTCTGCCGATGAACATAATGATTCCGACAATTATTGATGGCTGATTCACAGTCTTTCCGCTGATGTTATTTGTTATGGAGATTGCCCTACAACCATCGTGCTTTCATGGGCAATGGGCACTTTGGAAGTTGTTGAGTTGATCTACAAGGCTATAGCTCAAGCGGCATCCCCTCAACTCCCTAATGGGAGGTCAGGGGCTCAAGTCCCCGTCAAGGACAATGGGTAGACACTGTTATCTTGTTGAAGATATATCCCTTCCCTTGCTTTGGGCTTCAAGCCCTCCTTGTTGCACTGGGCTTTAAACCATCCCTTTCGTGTAAGCTCTAATTACTAAAAAAATGTTTAACGGTTGGGGTTAGGCCTATATCCTCTTCAACCTTTTGAAAAAAAAATTGTTGAGTTCATCTCACCCTTCTCTGGAATGTCAGTTTGACCCAATTATTCAGCTTCTAAATGCTTTTCTAGTTAGTGAAAACTATCTTTGTAGTTTTCAATTCCCTTGATTTGGTTACAAGGAAATGACTTGTCTTGACCATTAAACTCTATCATGGTTGAGAACACCCACTAATCATAAAGGAGAATTTGAAGAAAGAAAGTCAGTCTTATCATGTATATAAGTGAGCTATTTTTCTTTTGGCAAAAGTTAATATCTGTTTTCTTTATTTTCTTTTTCTTTTTTCAACTTTATCGGTGTTGGAGAAGAAGAGGGGGGGGGGGGAATTAAAGAGGTGGTGGGCTACCACTGTACCTCATCCATGGTGTTTTCACTCACCATAGATTCTTAGGGAATGCTGATCTCTTGGTCTTTTGGACTAAAAGAACGGAGGTGCTGTAAGTGGTTGGAGACTGTTCTGACTGTCGGTGTGATCTAGAGGCCCGTTGGAGAATGACTGTTGGTGTGATCTAGAGGGACTGCGATTTTGGGATGGGGTTGATCAATATAGATAACACTATTTAGGTTTCGTTTGTGAAGTGATTGGGCGCAAGTGTGAACTGTCGAAACTTTAATGTATATTCAAATGATACTATATTGTGATCTCTACTAAATGGCATATGTGCTTGCATGACATCAGAAAAGAATTAGATTTCATAAATTCTCTTATAATCCAACGATCTCAAAATAATTGTCAAAGAAGAAAAGGAAAGAAAAAAACTACGTTCCAGGAATGAGTTTCGCTTCTCAACTGAACTCCATGTACATGTGCTAGTACTAAAAATGCTTTAAAAGCAATTTCCGTAATTTTAATGAGAAACATAAAGAAGACGCTTATTCCGGGATGTGGTAGTAGTAGTAAACTTTAACATGCATTTATATTGTGGATACATGTGGATATCCCTTGAAAGGTAGTAACATTTGTTGTTATTCTTTGTTGCAGTAAACAAACAGTTGAACGATAAAGAACGGGTGGCAGCTGCTTTGGAGAATCCTAACCTCGTAGACATGGTTGATGAATGCCTAGGTCCATCTTATGAATGATCCGAGTATTTGATTCCTGACGTTAGATCCAAGTTGAAACCAAACATTCTTTAAATCTCAGAATTGGCTAGTCCTTTTTACTCGTAGCCTATGCATCTTTTCCTTTTCATAGTTAGTGTTTTATGCAATGATATATCTTTTGTCTTCAGAGCACTTCCTTCTCTTACCTAATGGGGGCTATGTGTTCGTAAATCATCAAGTGATAAAT
>JAOWAN010000043.1:8328884-8343147 GCA_028566635.1 Lobelia cardinalis
TAATTTTTTTCACAAAGCTGATATTAAAAGACTAATTCAGTGTCTTTAATCTCAATCCTACAATAGGGAAATTGACACTGCCCGAGGGCACTGATTCTGAGACAAAGAGTCTGGTTCATCTAGTCTCCTTAATTAGAAAGATTATGCTAGTTGCTAGCCAAGGATATTGGAGAAGCGATTTTGATGGAGTTTGATGAAATTTAGTTAAATATCTAATTAAAGGTTGATTGATTGTATGAGGTAACAGCTTATAGAGGTTTGCTCATTCATACATTATTATTTGTATGCTGTGCTGTCACATGGTTTTAGAGCTATGGTGGAACCGTGGAAATTATCAGCTTAGCCATCTCTGCTGCTATCTCACCTTGCTTGTTCACTCTCTTACCATTCTTTTTCTTCAGATTCTCATCTGATCACTTTCTCTTCCAATTCCCTACTAAAATATTGGTGGTTGTAGTGTACTGAGAATTGGTCTTAGGGCTTTGCGAATGGGTTGCCTAAGGTTGCAACTGTAACTATCTGTCCTTTTCTTTTGGAATGCGTTGCATTAGGAGTTTACGTAGTGACATTGAATGATAAAGGAAGTTCATTTATCAGAACCAGGTCTTTAACTTGTGCCCTCAGCATTCCCTTGGTTCTTAGCAGCATAATGTGAACATGACGTGACCAAATTCAGCTTCTTACATTGCTTTTGGATACGTCTTCTTTTCATGTACAGTCAAATTTTTTAGCAAAAAGAATTTTCCTTACGTGTTTCCTTCTAATCTCATTAATAATCTTTGCTGGCATTTTATGCACTTAAGTAGCTTCATGTGAATTTGCATATGTGCTCTTAAGTTGGGCATTTATACTGTGTTTAGAGCTTTGAGGACTATTTTTGTTGTCATATGTATCTAAAAGCCATTAAAGAATGTCTTAAAAGATATATATTAAATTGACACTAACTTTATGGGACAAAATATTGATGTTACTAAAAGTTGTGGAGGTGAAATGTAAATGTGAGGATGGATACGTGGTAAAACTAGGGAAAATAAAATTTGATATAAACATAATCGAATGATGTTACTGAAGACAGTTTGGACATATGCAAATTAAGCCAATTAGTGCTTCAGTTGGAAGTCTTATAGTATTCTAACTAGCCTTGGGGTAGGCGAAGACCAAAACATATGTGGACATTGATAATAAAGAAGGATGTGAATGAATGTAGCGTGTATTTATGTAGAAGACCCTCAGTAATTGGGGTAACAACCAAGTTGAGCAGAGTAGAGTTGAATTATGTTACTTTGAGTCCAAGTGGTGCTCACATGTATATTGTCTACTGAAATTGTACTTGCATTCATCATCAGTTGTATGTGTGCTTCAATTTCAGTGTACATATGTTTGCATTTGCTTGTTTCTCTCATGTATGATGTCTTGGCTGGGGATCTGGTGAGCCGATGAGGTCGTGAGTTCTGGGGATCTGATTAGGCAGTGGGTGTCAGAGGTGATAGCATCACTGTTGTTGGGGCAGAAACGGTGTTGCACTGGGAGAGGAGAGATACAAATGAGGGTGGCAGGGTGAAAAAAGGAAGAATTTGTTGATCCGAAGGAAAGGGAGAACTTGTTAAAAATAAAAAGACGGAAAGATTAGAACAGTGAACGTTCTTTTGAAACTGTGTGGAAGTCTGAACATGCAATTGTTTTGGGAGTGTAAGAGTACTTCTTTTAGTTATTTTTGATTTTTATTATATATTAATCATTTTTAATTGGTCTTATTCTTCCTTGCTGTTATCTCCCATTAGTAACTGTGTTTTTAACCATCTCTCCTTTTACCCCCCTAAAGAATATCACAGGTTTCTGGCCTTGTACCCGAAGAAGTGTGGAGCTTATTATGCATAGTGCCATAGTTTGAGTAAATGAAGCACCATGATCAGAATATACTTCTAATTTTTGGATTTTGTGATATAATTGGATGAAGCACGTTTCGTTTTGAAGGCTAGGGGATAAAGATGAATCTGCAGGCACATATGTCAGGACAGTTCTCTGGGCAGGTGTCCAATCAAGGTGGAAACTCGTTGCCGGTGGTGCCGCAGCAGAATGGGAATTCTATTTCTACACAGATGCAAAACCCCGGAGGTCATCACAATACAGGCACTATGGATCCTGAATTTGTTAAAGCTCGTAGGTTTATACAAGGAAAGATGTAAGACTGTTGCTTGTTACAAAATCCATATTGGACATTGACATGCCTTTATTTCTCCTTGTGATATTTATGTGTTTCTGGTAATAACTGCAATTTTTTCCCTAAAACTCTTGACACTTTTTAAACATTTACAAAATTGTCTAACATCTTTGGGCCACAAACAATTTTTCCACCCTCCCTTCTTGAATGCTCTTATTGTTTTGCTTCTGTTTTTGACTTGTACCTGGTCTTGCATTAACTGTCGAAGAAAACTGCTGCATCTGAGCTTGTTTTCAACTATCGTACCGCTGTTTATGTGCTTACTGTTCTAAGTGGAACGATTGTTAAACTCTTTGTGTTAGCACATTTTGTTCTTTTTTCTCCTGTTATTGTTTTCATCAAACAATCATGTTTTTCAAGCTATTCCTTTGCATGATATTGTTTCTGTGATGTAATTTTGTTAACTATTCTCTTGTGTTTTCTTTCCAGATATGATTTTTTTATGCATCGGCAGCAACAAGCTCATGAGATACCTCCGAAGAAGGTGTTGGATATCGTAAGACGCTTAGAGGAGGGCCTATGCAAAACTGCTACCTCAAAGGTTTTTTTTTTTTAATTTATTCTTTTTGTGTTTTCTTGTATCTGTTAGGGTGCGTTTGGCCGTAGAGTTTTTTGATATGTTTTGTTTTTGTTTGGGTTATGTGTTTGTTTTGTGTTTGTTTTAGTTTTGTAGGAGTTTACAATTTTGCCCTTTGAATTTTAAAAAATTACATGATAGTGATGGAGAGAGAAAGAGAGAAAGGGTGATAGTTGTGATTTGATGTGATGTTTAATAGGATATAAATGTGATATAGGGGTATGTAAAAATAGTAGGAAAGAGAGAGAAAACTTGTTTTAAAACTAAACAAGTGAACATGATTTTTGGTTTAGTTTTCAAGTTTTGTTCCAAAAACTTGGCTGCTAAACACGCCCTTAGTGTTCTCATGCTGCTTCTTCAACTCCATGCTTTTATTGGTCAATTTTTTGCCAGAAAAACTATTATTGCTGTTTGGGCATTATTAAAGTTTTAAGCAAATCCATCATTCTTATTATCACACTTCTTGATGCGATTTAGTTAATCCATTTGCAATTAGGATATGATAATTTCTCGAGCTATACATGTTTGTGTCCGAGTGTCAATGGATTTGAATATGTTTGAAGATGTTGCATGAGCAATTCATTGTTATATATCCTCATTTTTTACGGTTCTTTTGTAATATCTCTGGCCAAACTTTACATCCTGCCAAGCATTTATCCCTGTGCATTAACTTGGTCAAAGAAATGATCTAATCTTCCAATTGCTTAGCTGAGATTTGCATTTTTAAATATTCTCATCCTATGTTGGACCTCATTGTTTTTCCATCATAGAGTAGACTTCTAAGTATGAGAGACTATCTCTTCTGATATCAGCACTGAAAAATGTTCCTATGAAGCCGATCTTGAGTTCAAAGATTATATAATAATTATACGTAGAAGCGAAATTGTTTTTTCATTATATCTTAAAGGAAGTGGACGAGAAGATACTTTAATAGAAACCACACTTGTAGCTCCATTGGGATGAGTTTGATAAAGGGTTCTTTTGTCCCCTTTGGAGTTCAGTTTATGAAAGTTCTTCTAAGATTGCTGTACCAACTCACGATGCATATGTTAAAATTACACCTTTATGTTTTTTACATTATAGTAACTTGTTACTCCAATACGTAGTAATCTTATCCATACTTTGTTTCTCAATTTAAAGTTGTTCTTAGTAGAATGAACGGGTATATATTTATATATATATATACACTCCCGATAAATTGTAGTGGATGCATAATTACAATCTTAGTAAAAGTTACCGCTAAAACTTATCACTTATGCAATCCAGTTTTCATAATTAATTTAGGAAAAACAATTCTGAAATGTGATTTGTCTTCAGAACATGCCTCAACATTTTACTAATTTCATTCAATTTCTATTTGTTTTGATTATCTATTTCAATAACCTTTGTAAGGTCTATGATTTCTTATGTATTTTTTTCAATTCAAATATAGTAAATAAAGGTGGATTAGTAAAGAATTGTGATTCCTTTCTGTCATGATAGGGATCAACTTGGCTTTTGCAAAATGTCGAGGTTTTGTCTCAGATTTTATTAAATAAACCCTCCTAAAAAAAAACTCCCTTTGTCCCAAAAAAATCTTCCAATTTTGACTTTTTTGATCAACTAACTTCCAACTTTGATCAATTATTTGACATGCCCCATTCAAATAAAAAACTATCAAAACCATTTATAAAAATAAAGAGAGTTTTCTAAATTGGAATAAATTTTATTAAAATATTTTAAATAAATTATAAATTGGAAATCCAAATAGAACTTTTGAATCCAAACCTATACTTATTAGAGGTGGTGAAGCCTATGAGGTGTGAATCATGTGACACATCTAAAGGAATCGGTTTCTCTAAATGATTGGACCAACCGAGATTCCCTAGTTTTTAGGTTTATACACCATCAAATTCTTATAACTATAATTGATTATTATTGTGAAAAGAGGAGTCTTGGTGAGAGTTTTTGGTGTTGGCCTATATGTCTTCTTATAAGTTGATGCCATATATTTATAATTAGAATACTAGTGTCTGTGTATGATTGCAACACCCTTTACTTTGAATTATGATAACCTATTCCTCATTTTTTAATAATAATACCCTATTTTATTGGGCTTGAAACACTTGAAAAAAAAGTATAGTCTTCTAAAAATTTGTCTAACGTACATAGTAATTTACAGGACTCTAATATATCTATTAAATTTCAAAAGTCACCCCTAAATAAGAAATTTCTACTTTATTGATCTTAAATCCGAAAATTACATATAAGTAAATATAAACAAATTTTACGGTAATGTTTCTTTGTATTAGGGATTTTTTAGGTGTACAAACTGATATTCAGTTAATTTAAATCTGAAAGTTGAGATATTTTAGGAGCTTTATGATTTTGAGAAAAAAACCATAGGTAGCATATAAAATTGGAGGTAAACAAAAAAGGGATACCCGTACAAGCTGTGCCAGTTTTGTACTTCCTTCCCTCTTCTCTGTGTAGGCACATAGCACCTTGTAGTCTGTCCTGCATCTCATCTTAGCTCCAAGCCTCCAACCTCGTACATATACACATTCCTAAAGTTGCAAAAACTTTTCGCATCCAGGATTTCAGTCATGCTCAGCAGCCTCGTGTAATTGAGTTACTATGGGCTAACAGTGGTAAACAGATATTGTCCACGTGGAAATTTTATTTTTGTTTTGTTCATGTCATCTTTCATTCTTAATTTCTTATGCATTTAGGAGGAGTATATGAATCTAGACACGCTGGAAAGTCGATTACATGTTTTGATCAGGCGCCAGCCGGGAAGCAATCAGAGCCAACAGTATCAACATGTTAATTCTTCCTCATCGATTGGTACAATGATACCAACTCCTGGTATGCCTCAAAGTGGGAACTCAAGCTTAGTCCCATCTAGTATGGACAATTCCATGATATCTACAAGTGGTGGTAATAGCATGGCATCCTCTACTGTCAATACTGGAAACTTTGTGCCCAATGCTACGGGTGCTTCTGGTGGTATGCACATTGGCTCTTTCAATTCCTTAGAGGGTAGTTTATCTCATTTGATATTGCCTGTCATTTGTGATTTCAACTTCTCTTTTCACACGTGTACTGCACTGACTTTTGCAGGACCTTTGACTAATGGATATCAACAGTCACCTTCCGGTTATTCGATAAGTTCTGGTGGGAATAGTTTGATTTCTTCGATGGGTGTTCAAAGAATGACAAGCCAAATGATACCTACTCCTGGATTTAATACTAATAGCACAAATAATCAATCTTACATGAACACAGATTCCTCTAATAATAACATTGCCGGGCTTCCAAGTGTTGATTCTTCAGCTGTGTCACAGCCGCTGCAGCAAAAGCAGCATGTTGGGGGTCAAAACAGCCGTATATTGCATAATCTGGGCAGCCATATGGGGGGCGGAATCAGGTCTAGTTTGCAGCAGAAATCATACGGGTATTCTAATGGGGCACTAAATGGTGGCTTAGGAACGATGGCAGGCAATTTACAGATGGTGAATGGTTCAGGAACCTCTGACGGATATTTGACAGCCAATCTCTATGGCAATTCATCAAAATCGTTGCCACAACATTTTGATCAACAGCAGCGACAATTGTTGCAGGGTACTCTCTATTTTTACTCGTTTCCTTTGCTGTATGCAGAACTGAGCTTAACACTTTCGGATTCTCCTGGTCTATGTGCGTTTACTTGTCTTTCCAAACTTATTTCCTGCAAAAAAGTGAAATAAAAAGTATACTACTTTTCAGGTGATGGTTACGCTAACAATACTGCCGACTCATCTGGTTCTGGAAACTTTTATGTTCCCACTTCATCTTCTGGATCAATGATGAACACTCAGAACTTGAATCCAGTAGGCTTACAGGCCATACATAACACGAGCTCTCCCTTGATAACCAATCAGTCAAATATGCAATCTACTCAACAGGCTGCAACTATGAAATCTTCAATAGACCAATCAGAAAAAATGGATTTCCAATCTCAGCACTCTTTGCGAGAGAATGCAGTACAATCTCAGCAGCAAGGCCATCATTTTCAGCAGCAGCAACTTCTTCTACATCAACGGCAGCAAAAGCAGCTAAGTCAGCAGAATCACCGTTTGTTGAGGAATGATGCATTTGGTCAGCCTCAGCTCACATCTGATCTCGGCAGTCAAATTAAATCTGAGCCTGGAATGGAGCGTCTTGATCACTCTCAAGTGCATGAACATTTCCAACCTTCGCAGATGCCCAATCAATTCCTGCCGAACTCCACTCATGACCATTCCAGAGCCACTCAGTTGCTTAGTCTTCCATCTGGCCCGCAAGATACATATTCATCCCTGACTGATACCTCACAGCAAATGCAGCAATTGTTGCATCAACATCAGTTTGCTGTTGACACGCAAAACAATCTCAACAGTCCTGTTGGAACTCAATCAGAAGCACTTCAGGGTCAGTGGCATCCTAGATCCCAGGATGCAGCCCATGTATCAGAAAACTTGTTAAGTGACCAAAATGTTCAAGAAGATTTTCGCCAGAGGATAATGGGGCAAGATCAGGCGCAGCAAAATAATTTGTCTTCAGAAGGATCTATAATTTATCACTCTGTTATGAATAGAACAGCACAGCCACCAAATCATAGTGGTGGTATGTCCAGGCCTGGTGATTCTAATGGTGATCAACAGGTCTGGAATAAGCAGAGGTGGCTCTTGTTCTTGCGGCATGCTCATCGCTGTAACTATCCACCAGGGAAATGTCCGGCAAGTCATTGCATTTTAGCTCAGGACTTGTTGAGACATGTGAAAAATTGCAAGGTCGAACGATGTCCCTATCCTCGTTGCTATCAAACGAAAATGTTAATAGATCATAACAAGAAGTGTAAGAGTGACAAATGTGCTGTTTGCCCAACAGTAAAGAGACGTGCAAAACAATACAGCCTGGTGGGCTCTCGGCCAGATTCTAATCCAGGTTTGACACATTCTTCAGTCAATGGACCCTGCGAATTTACTGGGGATGCTGCAGGGAGATTTAATTCAAACCCAACAGTTGTCCAAATGTCAGAAGATTTACATCCATCTCTGAAACGCATGAAACTTGAACAGTCACTGCCATCATTAGCCACTGAAAGTGAAAGTTCCATAATCCCGGTTCCTGCTGTTAGTGGAACTGATTTTCTGCACGATATTCAGCGTGAGGACTCTTGTGTGCCAATGAAACAGGAGTTGACGGGAGTAAATATGGGAATTCCTGTGGCGGTGCAAGGAACTCCCAAGATTGAGGTGAAGAAGGATTATTTGGACGATAGCTGCATTCAGAGATCCGACGGGGGTCCGATTTTAACAAATGATCCAACCAGTTTTCCTAAGCAGGAGTTTATTAAGATTGAGAAAGAAGGAGGCCAGACTAAACAGGAGAATGCAACAGTGCCTGCGGAGAGTACTGGTGTAACCAAGTCTGGGAAGCCAAAAATAAAGGGAGTATCATTGACAGAACTGTTTACTCCAGAGCAAGTTAGGGAGCATATTACAGGTCTCAGGCAGTGGGTTGGCCAGGTCTGTGTATATGGATGTGTTATATTTCTGTATGAACATTCATTAATCCTTAATATTTTGTTTTGGATCGACTGCGATGCTTTTGCATGTAAGCGCATTGGGTAGGTCAATGAACCAGTAAACTGCAAAGATTTTTCATATTATCATCGGGGAAATTTCCTGTTTCTGTGTGAATTATGCGCGCAGGTTTACCTCCGAGGCTCCATGGAGTACATATTTTGATGTTACTTTTTGAACCTCTGCGTTTCAACTTCTAGTACTCATAGAAAGATCATTTGTATTGTAGCCTCTACACTGCTGCAAAGCTAGAACTCTTACTATGCCCCATACTGGCTGCAGCCTACTACAAATAATTATAGTTGAGCTCATCACTAGCTATTCTTGAGTTTGTTTCACTTTGCGGCACTAGATTATGCTAACTTCGTTATTGAAAAGTATATATTTTGTTGGAGCTCATCTGAATACTATGAAACCATGAAATAACTTGGAAGTGTGCATTAGCAGATGAAAATCACTACTCCCTCTGCCCCCAAAATACGTGTCCTTATTCTTTTTTGGGTTGTCCAAACAAGAGTGTACTCTTTGGAAATTTTCATTTTGTGGAGCCTTGAGAATGATTTGTAGCCACTCATTTTCCGGACCCACAAGTCAACTGTTGGTGTCCACATATTAATAAAATCAAGCACATTCCTAAAGCTTTGTGCGAAGTCAAATGGGACTCTTATTTTGGGAAGGAGAGAGTAGTTTGCACTTTACCAGTATACTTATCCATATATACCTTGTAACTATCTTATGGGTTTTTTTATGTCAATATTAGGACAATACTGCATTTTTGTTTGTGTCTTAGGGAGTCTTGCGATCTTTTGTAGCTCAGTTTCACGTAACGGCTGATGGACTTGATGCAAAGCCCTTTCGCTTGTTTGTAGAAGTGGAGTAGGACCTTGAGACAACATTTGGTTGTCGCTTGCTGTTTAGCATATAACTCAGATATGGGTTTTTTCACACACATGGGTCTAGCCTACTTTATTCATGAATAAACACTTTGATGTTTTTTAATGCCATACTTGAGTCTCATATATTCTTCTTTTTAATTTTCCTTTCCTTTATGGCAGAGTAAAGCAAAGGCTGAAAAGAATCAGGCAATGGAGCACTCAATGAGTGAGAATTCCTGTCAGCTATGTGCAGTTGAAAAGCTCACTTTTGAACCACCACCCATCTATTGCACACCCTGTGGTGCTCGCATAAAAAGAAACGCAATGTTTTATACCATAGGATCTGGTGATACAAGGCACTATTTCTGTATTCCCTGTCATAATGAGGCTCGTGGGGACACAATAATTGTTGATGGAACTGCAGTTGCAAAAGCAAGACTGGAGAAAAAGAAAAATGATGAGGAGACTGAGGAATGGGTATGCCATATTTTACCCTTGTGCATTAGTGTGTGTGTGCCATGGTGGCCCTTAATTCATTATACTTATTTGCTGCTCTCTGCAGTGGGTTCAATGTGATAAGTGTGAAGCTTGGCAGCATCAAATTTGTGCACTGTTTAATGGTCGAAGGAATGATGGTGGGCAAGCGGAGTACACTTGTCCAAATTGCTACATAGAAGAAGTTGAGAGAGGTGAGCGTAAGCCCTTACCTCAGAGTGCAGTTCTTGGAGCAAAAGATTTACCTCGAACGATTCTTAGTGATCACATAGAGCAGCGGTTGTTTAAGCGACTGAAGCAAGAAAGACTAGATAGGGCACGGTTCCATGGGAAAAGTTACGATGAGGTAATTAAGTTATTTGGCGTCTTTTCATTGGAGTAGTAAGCACCTGGCATAAAAAATCATTCAATTTGATTTCTCTTTAAGTAGATTATACTCATTCACTTTCCTCCTCAGCCCCTTAGTTTTTGCAAAGTTGATCGTTCAACATGCATATTATGTGCTTTACTGCAATGATACTGTAATATGATATGAATGTAGTTCATGTCCCTCTTACGTCTGCACTTGTGGACATAATAGTGTGTACTCTTGTTTATGTGCTTCAAACAAATAGAGCTTCAATTCAAGTTTTGGGGTTGTTTTAGACTCACATTTTGCTTCTGTATTTCTACTATATTATGTAGGAAAGTGTAGATCTCATGAATCACACTTTTAATACTATGTGTATTTCCAAAAAACTTGTGTGATAATGTAAATAAGCATAAGTCGTTATGGCGTAGAATGATAAGGCAACTATGTGCATCTTTTTTATTTTTCAAAACAAATTGTGTTGCTGTTAGTTCTTCCCTGTCTAGTGGCAGTTTTCCATATTTACTACCTTTAGTGTCAAGTTTTGGGATAACAACTTTTCCCAAGTAATGCCTTAGTACCTTTAAGTTTAGATGGTAAAAATATGCAACAATATTTCCTTGCCTAGGACATCTAGATTAGAGATTGTGGTGTGATTTCATTTTATCTTTTCCATCAACCAAAACAAACACCAAGTATACTTTTGAACAGCCCCCCTTTCTTTTACTTCCAAATGAATCACACGTAGTTCATTAAGTCAGTGATATTGTGGTATCCTAGCAGTTAGAACTAGAATTCTACAAGTTGATAATCTCTACTTCATAAACTTTTGAAGAAATAAGTGGTGTTCCATGATTAGGTAATCTGAAAAATGTCAAAAAAAGAAAAAAGAAAAAGAAAATAATCACATTGTTGAATTAACTCTGAAGGTTCTGAATATGTTATACTGTAAATGTGTTTAAAAAATAATGGAAGTCATTGATTCTTGAGCAAGTGCCCTAATAAATAACCATTATATTTCCTTTGGTTGGGTGGGGGGGGGGGAGAGGAGAACCAGTTAAGCTTGTGAGTCAGGATTTGGTCTACAACCCTATAGATGAAGGTGAGTTGTTGTGATCAGACAATTTAGTCTTATTGTTTATGTCAGTTTGCTATTGTACCTGACTTGTTGCGTCATGTAATGAGTAGCATGATTGGACTTCGCCAGAAAGGCTGGTATGCTAAACCGTGTATTAATGTTGCCCATGCAAATCCTTGGACAATCATCCATGACCTTTCTAAGCTTTCCCCCCCTCATATTTCTTTTGGGTTGGGGGTATTATTTTCTGATCCTTATATTTTCACCCCAACAATTGAACTTTAAAAATGCTACGGTGAGTGCTTATCAATTTGTGCCAATTAGTTTCATACACCAAGTATTAAGGAAAAGCTTGGCGATTGTGTGATCAGTGCGTGACTCTAGGATAAAGTCGTGTGAAATGTAAAACTTGTGTAGACGAGAATGCGTAATAATTATAATAATGTGACGACTGATGGCGAACAACCACTCGAACTTTATTTAAATAGTGTTTAGGGGTCTAAATAGGCTTCGTTGATTACAGAAAGTCCGAGCCTTGTGAATGGCGAATGTGTGATAATGACCAAATGAGGACCAAGAAGTATTAGGGTCCGATGACGATGAAAAGTCAACAGAAACTTAACCCCATAATTCCTGATAGTAGGCCTTTGTGCCTTCTTACTTTTTAAGGGACAAAAAATGCCTTAGGTCAACCAGCGTTATGCACTAATAAAATTCATATCTGTCAAAAGGAGAGGGAAAAAGTTCTTTTATGGTGAAAAATTGAGTGGGGTTGTTCATGTAAATAGGAAGACCCAACATTTTCAAGGCACTCGGACTACATGCTCTTCTCATCACTCCAACATTTCAACGCTAAATGTCCAATTCCTTGAAAATAGAATACATAGTCTTTCAGCAACTTCACCTGATGTTGGCTTTTAATTGCTATTCTGTACTTGACGAAATTCAAAAAAGTTCATGATAAAGATGGATTGTAAACACTTCTTCAGAAAAGGAAAAAGAAGGATTCCCTACCATGAATTCCATAGTAAATATATATATATATATATATATATTAGTAAAGATATGTATATATAGGGACTTATTCCCCCGAGAACCTAAATGATTCTAAGAACCTAAGAACTTCTACCAGTCGTTGGATCTAGAATCCCCTAATTCATTAGATTTAGAAATCCCGTAACCCGCTCATTCCCTCCCGTCTATTATTCCTTATCCGCTCTCTCCCCTCTAAAACCCTAATAATGGCGGCTCCCTACGACTACCAGATCTGCTTCCTCGATCTCCCAAACCCCTCCCCATCGACGCAATTCACAATCCACAAAATGCGGTTCGTCTCTTCCATTCTCCGGTACTGCTACATTGAAGACAACAAATCTACCACAAGAATAATTATGACCGAAGCTCAAAAATCAGTATACCTTGATTTGGTCACGCATGAAGTGGCAATGAAATATTGAGAGCAGCCATTGCAAATCCAAATTAGCCAATTAGTTTGCTTTGGTTTGGGCTCGGATCTTGGTCCAAATAAACCTTTGTACAGCTCCTACTTTTGGTCAACAAAGCCTTTGTACAGCTCCTTTTACTTTTGGTCAACAACCTTGTCTTGTTAGAGCAAATGCTTTTCCCTTGAAATCGCTTTGTCAATTGTCATAAGTAGCAATTCAGAAAATCTTCTCGAGCAGCATGTGTTTTCCCTTGTTTTGATTTTGTTTTTTTTCTGATTAGTGCTTTTGCATTGTTTTCATTATTATTTGTTTTCTTTATATTTTTGTGTTGCACTTTGGATTCAACAATGAAGATGAACAAATCAGATATTAGTTTCTTGCACCTTTGAACAATGATGTATTAGTTTTCCATTCTAGTTGTTGTAGCTTCGTCGGCCTCTAGAGGAAATAGTGTGTGTACGATATTTTTCTCCGGTGATCACTATGTTTTTGATGAATCTATTAGTGATCCATCAAATGATTACGCTGATCCATCAAATGATTACACTTATCCATCAAACGATAATATTGATCAATCAAAAATCAAAATGTAACACTAACTGGAAAACACAATATTGATCCATTAAATTTTACCATTGTTCCATCAAATTTTAACATTGATCCATCAAATTTTACATCTGATCCATCAAATTTTAACACCGGTCCATCAAATTTTTACACCAATCCATCAAAATAACGTTAATCCATCAAATTTTACCACTGAATCATCAAATTTTAACTTTAATCCATCAAAATAAGACTGATCCATCAAAAATTTATCCAAAATGGTGGAAATGCTCTTTATTCGAACTAAAATTACAATTTATACCACCGTCACCCTATCTAATCTTACCATTTAATTTTTCTCGATCTAACGATCAATATGAGTTCTTAGGTTTTTAGATTATTTGTGGTTATCATTTGAATAGCTTCCTGCATATATATATTAGGAAGTATAATTCCAGGTCAAAGAAATGAGAATTAACATAGCTGGTTCAGTTGCTAAAAGCATCAATGTGTGGTTAGATATAAAGAGAGATGTGGCTAGAGTGGTTTGCATGAACCCAAATGCATTCTTAATACATATAATTCAAATTCAATCAATAATCACTTTCACCATATTTCGTTTTGTATGCTTTTTAAAGTAGGGAATACATGTCCTTGAAAACATGGGAGTGACCAACGCATACAGTTAGTGAGTTTCCTTTATATTTGTATGGTGTTCTAGCGTTTTTCTCATTTTCTTATGAATGCCCAAAAGATAATGATGCGCAGCTGTCAGCATCTTGGAATGCTGGGAAGATTAAGTTCCCACTTAGGTTCCCGTTCTTTCCTCACATGTTCTTAAGGACTAGAAATTTTCATTTAGCACCTATGGATTTTCTTTTTCTCCTCGTGCTCATTATTTTTTCCTGTTATACCCCTTGCTCTTTGACGCGCGCGCACACACACACACACGTGCACACATATCACATCAGACATTTATATGTATATGGCTTAGGGTCCGATCACGAATATGATATATGGTAATATTGAGTGATATAGTACTGTTTACAATATGAATATAAGATAATATGAGTTTATAAAATAAAAGAC
>JAOWAN010000043.1:8367232-8384871 GCA_028566635.1 Lobelia cardinalis
ACTCCTCCAACAACCATTTTAATACAATTATGCCCTTTTTAGATGTATTTATTAATATATTTACCAAAAATAAAGCCAACACACATTTTAACATTGTACTACAATTGAATATTCATTTTCTTTCATGCTTGTTGAATCTACGTATGCATTAGAATATCTTTTATTGGCATTTTCTTCAATATTGATTGTTAAAGATTAGGGACGAATTGCAAAATCCGAAATACTTCAGGGACCATTTATGAAATTGTCCCTAAATTCTAATTTAAGTGTTTTTATATAGCAAAGAACCTAATTGAGTAAAATTTATTGGTTTTGGAGTAATCATCTTCCATTCACATTATGAAGCAATATAAATGATAGAAACACACACATATATATATATATATATATATATTTTTTTTTTTTTGTAACATCCGAACAACTTAACTTAATATAGTCAAGTAAATACATGATAGAAACACGTTATATATTATGCTCTCAGGACATATATCATAATGGCAAAGGAGTGGGTGGATATGACTCAGCGCGATAGTGTGCAGGATTCGATTCTTCGTAAGGTTGAATTATCTCCTCCACGTTGGCTCAGGACAGGGGTCGATAAGGGACTCCTGAAATTGGAATCTCAACATTTTTTTTGTCAAGTAGTATTATTATTTTATTTAATATATAACTGAGTTATTTCTATCTTTCTAAATTAGTATATTTGCATGGCTCCTTATTTAGTTTAAAGATGTTGCAATTTTCATAATTTAGGATTGTTAATACTTAGTGGAGCTTTGTCGTAGTTATTTTAAACAATGTCATGATAATCTCCGGAAAAAAAAAAAAAAAGAACTACAAAGAAGATGAAGTTCCTTACCCATAAATTGGACATGATGCGAACAAAATTTTTTACTCGTCTATACAAGTTAATGTAAGCCACCAAAAAAATTATACACATGTAATGATACTTTCTTAAGCGATAATTTTCATAATGCTTCCTAAAAACAGTAACTTGCCATGATAAAGTTATTTAACCTCATTTATTTATCCATCATTAAGTATTGTGAGAAGAAAATAATCCTTTTTTTTTTTTTGCTTTTTTTTTTCCGACTCCTATGAGGCTCAAACTTGCGACCTTCCCAGAGTGGAAAGGAGTACCGTGTGCAATTGTCACCAAATCTCCTCACATGTCATCAAAAAGTCATTTAGACCTTAGATATTTGTTCAAGGGTAATTTTTGTTTGTTAAGCTTCAAACAAACTTGTTGACATTAACATTAAAGATGCAATGAAGCTGTGCATTGTTAGTTCACTAAATTTTCTCAAATTTTCAGTGAGATACATGCTATTCAGTAATACTAACTGTCGAGCCACCCTTCTCCTAAAAGCAAGAGGTGCTGCAATGGGTTTAACCCTTGTTGTATTATGCCCTACTAAGCATGATACCACTCCTCTATTCTAAACTTTTTATCAGAATATTCACCTTTTTTTTAAAAAAAATATATAGTATTGTGTCTTGCGAATAATAAAATTTATTTGTGGGTCATATGACCTATCGTGATGAATAAACCTTTAAAAAACAATGCATTGTGAATGATGTATGCCCGTTACAAATTGTGAACATTATTCAGTGTTATTGGCCGCCTTCAAAAATATTAGGACAATAATATTGCCCAAGAGAATTTTCAATATAGTAACCAGATTTCATGTACATTGTAATAAGTGTCGCTCTAAATCCAACATCAAAAAGGTAGAAAAAACCTTCTCCATTTGAAAGCGAACCCCTACACAGTGAAATTGAAGGCTTGTTGGAGGAGTGATCAACACACTACTTAGTACTTGTCATAAAAAATACAGCAAAAGTTAACAGTACCCTATTCAGTTCCACCCGAGGAATTCTAAGAAGGCAAATTTCCTGCTCCAGTAGCAGCCAGCATATCATATTACGAAGATCGTTTTTCTCCATTATCGCACCAGTGCTTGAAGTCTGAAAAAAATTGATTTCCCTTTTTGATCTGAGAAGAAGTTGCATCATGGGAACTTTCTGTGGATATGAACTTCTCCTTCATAAAAAAGCCGACTAGCATAAATCGTCTTTGGATACGAAGAACCTCATACCTACATGCCAAGTACTACTTGAGAGGCTTCATACCCTGCACATTTTAACAAGGTTACTAATCCAAGTCACATTAGACTCAACGGCACCAAAAGAATCAAGAAAGGGATTTACATGTCAAAGAATTCCATATATATATATTGTGTATGTATATTTAGGGTCTTACTCCACTAGGTACCTAAATATTCTGAGAACCGTGAGAAATATTAAGATTCAAGTAGCATTGCTCTTAGATTCAATAGAATCTAAAGCAAATACATACTAAATCTAAAAGCAATACATATTAGATCTTAGTTGGGATTCACGGTTCTAACAATATTTAAATTCTCATTTGAGCACCTTCGTGTATGTATATAAATCTAATAAAAATCTAAAAATCTACGAACCACTAAAATCCAAGAATTTGATATTTGTGGATCTTAGTTAAAATAATACTAAGATCCGTAAATATCAAGCCAACTATGAAAGGGATGAAGGCCAAAAGGAATGGGCCAAAGATTAGAAAAAGATTTGGGGCCTCTATTGATTGATCAAAAAATTATGAAACATAAGCTCATAACTGTCTGTTTTGGGAAGATAAAAAGGGCCATAACTATTTTACAGTCATCTTTCCTTCAAAATCCAAACCAAATAGCTGCTGTGGACTTGTGGATGGGATAAGATAACCGGGTTGCTAAATACCGCCCCATACATTTCTCGCCCTGCCCCAATTTTGACGAAAATATTCTTATCATTTACCGCCCCTAATTTCTAACTCAGAAATAATTAAAATTGAATATTATGGATCTTAGTATTATTTTGACTAAAATCCACAAATATCAAATTCTTGGATCCTATTCGCGTTGTTGGTAGGTTACCTAGATTTTTATTTGAATAAGTCCCTATATATATATATATAAATATATATATACACACACGCCTTTGTTTTCATGAGAAAAATAATGACAACCCTGATATCACCAACATAATATACTTTGGAAAAACACAAATCTTTTAAGGTACATCTGCCTTGCTTTATTTGGCTTGCATTCTGAAACTCAAACTAAAATAGATGGCCCATTGTCTTCCAAGTTCTAGCAAAGGTAACACCATTTATACATGTACATACCAGGATCCAATTCTTAGCGAGAATTTTAAGAACCCATCTATCAATTTTCTAAAGACATTTCTTTTAGCATAGAGCCATGACCCCTTCCATCCTTCAACATTCTCAAGTCCAGAAATGCTTGACAAACAGATGGAACCTTCTTTTTGTTTCTTCAAATGCAAATACACCATATATTTTCCTTACACACGGAAACATACACATTCCTCACTAAGTAACAACACACTGATACATGCACATCTCTCCCAATAAGTTCTCTGCATTTCTTCTCACACGTGTGGGTTACTACTTATTACTTAATGAGGAATATGAATTGTCTGCTTTTCTCCTTTTCTTCGGTCGAACTTTAGTATTTCGTAGGCATTTCCAGCAACAACCGTGTCAATTCGTGGTGTAATACTCACTCGTCAATTCTTGGTGTCAGAATTTCTCACTAATAAATCTTTAACCTTGAATACTATTAATAGATTCAACAGCTTTTGGACCCTAGTCCGAGATAACTTCCAGTTTTTCCTCTCTTTAAGTACGGTTACCTATTTTCACATCCCGATTGGGTTAACAACATCTATTACTTTCCAGGATATGTAATTCCCTATTTTCAAGTGTATGACAGAGAAGGAAAGCCATACGAACATTTGGTACTCTTCCTTCATCGATGTGGAGATAGAGCCAGAAGTGACGCTTCAACAAAGCAGCTAGTGGTCATGGTTAATGAGGCTACGTCCCTACAGAACCTCGTCTCTGGGCTGCTGCCTTCTCCTTTCATCCGACGTCTTCTCACTTCGTCGAGCCTTTCCTATCACATTGTAGCAGACCCTCTCCCACGAGTCTGCCCACTGAGGATCATTGAGCTGTTAAAGTTGTTGGTTCGTATTCCTATTTACATTAATTAAAGAATTATGCTAGGCGGAGAGGTAAGTGAAAAGAGAGGAGGTGGTTAAGCAAGAAGTTACTTTTGAAGCCTTCCAAACAGTACTATGGCACTTCAGACCATGGTTTCTTCATCCTAGTGGAGTTTTCTCCACCTGATCTTTCTTGACTTATCTGATAAATTCCCTGGACTTCCTGATTTCCCCTTTACATCGTTTAATTGGACAATTAGGCCCCTTCTCAACCACGACATCCCAAAAGTACAAGGTAACTCGAAAGTCGCTCCTTGATTGTACCCCTCACTTGGGTAGAGTACACACCCCAAATCTGATTATCCATATTAATCCCCGACAACCGTACTTGGCCACATTAGTATTCGACCCCAAAATAGACTCTAAAACTGGAAGACAGTCGAGAATCTCATTCCGACTCTGCCACTCCAAAGTATATTATCTCACTTACAGTTTACTCCAGCACTACATTCACCCTCACGCAACTAAAGACAAATGTTAAAGGCAGTAGCTTCCTCACAAAGCAACTTGTGGATCTCCAGTACCCTTTACAAGCTACAACACATTCGCAGTTTCAGAAACCCAGAAGCCTAACGTAAGTAGAGGCCCACACCTCAAGAAAACATGAAGCCTTGCCCAATCTATCTCCACACAAGCTTGAGCAGTTTATTCAACCTCCTTTATCCTAGGAGTGGGGAAATATAAAGAAGATAAATCATCAAGTACGATAATTGATCGAACTTCATAAAAGGTATCAAACCAAACTACAAAAAAACCAACTTAACTGGAGGGTCTTAAAGCTAAATTTGAGTTCACATACTGAAGAAACTTAAATCAGATTCATAATTTGTAAACCCCTTTAATTGACCTAAACCTTATGCACACTTCCCATGCCAGTGACAGTATACACAGATTGCATGGATAACGTGATTATGAGATGAGTGATTGGCTAAAGATCACAAATGAGAGAGATAAAATAACCATCTATCCAGCCCCATAAGGTTCATTAGGGCAGACTCACCAACCAATCTATTAATGGGATCTAATAAACTTTATACAAGCCTATATAGTTTCTGTATTCAGCCAGGGTATCTCAGGAACTGTGACACGTGCAACACTGTAAGTAATGAACATAATATAAAATAAGTGTCCATTAGTTTTCAAACGATCATACAAAAGGTTCCACATGGAAAGCAGTACCTTTTTTATAAATAAAAGGAAAGTTTGCGTCCACAATTTTTTTTTTAGATAAAAGAAGAATACTATTAGAAAGTATAGAAACGAGGGTAAATAAAGAGGCGGATCAGGAATCCACCCAAACGGTGGCGGAACCAGGATTTTCCGGGAGGCAAAGGCGGAATCGACTACAAAATTTTCAACACGTAAAATATGGAACGAACAATATATGAAAATAATTTGATACTCCTACGTCTCTAAATGAGTGTCTTGTTTTGACTGTTTTCGGCCAATTTTACTAAATTTTGACCAATCTTTTATGAAAATTAATTTCTTGTTGCTAATTTATAAAAAATGGTGTTGATAGTTAACTTAAGAATCTTACAAAAATTGAAAATTTAGATTCTAAAGAATAATAAGTATATGTTAAATAATTAATTTTATAATAGAATATGTTCACTTTTCAAAAACCAAATAGTAAATTTTTTTAATAAAGTAAGATATTCGATAAATAAAATATTAAAAACACCAATTTCAAATACAAACAGCCCAGATAAGTATTAAAGAAGTAAGATTACGAGACGATTTTTGAATCGACAAATCTTGAAAACAGTTAATGATAGATCCATTCATCCATGTAATTTCCTGAAAAGTCTTTCATTCTATGTAAATCACCAAAGAATCATTCAGCCACTTAACTCCAATGCGGTTGCGTAAAGGGCTATTCACAAGATTCATCGATTGGAGTCCTTGACCCTGGATCACTCTCAAGCTCCTCTAAAATCAATTCGAAAGACCTATTGGAAAATGGAGTTTGAGAGGGTTAAGATTGTTCTTGAGAAAGGTTGGGTTGAGTGTGAAAAGGGTTTGCTTTCAGGATTGATCAATATCAACTTCAAAACTATTAGAAACTTTATTGGACGGGTTGAACTTTAATTTCTTGAGCTAGTTTTTCAAAGTAATTGTTGTTAAAAAAAAAACGGAGAAACATAACGAACATTTGATTGATTCCAAAGTTTTCTCACTCTCCATCACTAGCACATATTTTCATAAAAATTTACAGTAACTTAGCCAATGGCACCACCTCAAACCTAAGAAAATAAATATATATTTTATTTTTAAAAGACGCATACTAAGCCACACTCCAAAACTTAAGCAAGTACACAAATGAATTATGAATTTCAAAATGAAAAGAAGCATTCCAAGTCATTGGCACCACCCCCAAACCTAAAAGAAACAACATATGAATAATGAACTTTATTTTATTTTAAAAGGGGCATATTAAGCCAATGGCACCGCTCCCAAACCTAAAACAACAAAAAAATTCAAAACGAAAAATAGGGATTAGCAAATACCTTTGTTTTTAACTTTTGAAATTGAAGGGAATGAAAGAGGCTTTGAAGCTGAAAGGTTCAGCCCCTGACTCTCTGTTGCACCCAACTGTAACTCTGGTGTAGGCATGGTGGTTCATTCCGCTGATTCCGGCAGCGGGGCATCACAAGGAGTCGGCAGAGTCTTTTTTTTTTTCTTTTCTTTTTTAATGTTTGAAACGCAATTAAGTTAGTGAATAGAATACGCGTCTAGATAGAGATTAGAGCTTTAGGCTTCAAATTTACGCTTTCCTTCCTCTAGGTAGGTTTGACCAATAAAACCATATGTTTATATCACAAAAATCTTCCCCCTAAATCTCAGAGGTGATTGCCGTACCCTATCAATGAACTGCCTCCGCCTTCGCCCCTGCACCCAAACCCATAAAAAGAACAGAAAAAGCATGATACAACTACGCCAAATCTGCTACCCATGTCTACTCAGATCTGCCACAGAAACTCCTTGGAAAGCTCCTTAACCCCAAGCCCAAAGCTAAGCTAGAAAACATATCCAAATCCCACAAAAGCGCAGTCGCACGTAATTTTTTTGTGGACCCACGCATAAGCTGTTTGTGTCAACAAGATTCTTTTTTCTTATTCTTTATATTCTAGTCAACGATATTTCTTAAATCATGTCGAGCCAATCATAACTCTCTTTCAAAAGCAAATGATACAATAAGAAGATTCCCAAGCAAGCAAGACACATGAGTAGAAAGACTCCCTGTACTGTACCCTTGGGCTTACCCATAAACACACGTTCTAAATCTACAAAGAAAGCAACCTTCTTTTGGCTCTTTCTAACAATTGATCATCGAAGAATGAGAAAAAATAAATTCTTGTGGACAACGTTACATTGATCCTTCACTTCTGCCAAACCACCCGTCTTGAGATTACAATACCAAAATATCAGCAACTACTTTCTTTGTTGATAGTCACGTGGATTATGGTATAAATGGCTTTGGTCGTAAAACTCTTTTGGCCTATCCAGACAATTATGACGTCACTATGATGTCGCTGCTGATGTGGGCAATGGGCGGAGAGTTCATTGATAGGGTAAGGCAATCCACCCCTCAGCTTTAGGGTGATTCTTTTTTTTTTTCTTTTGATTTTAGAACTACTAAATTATAACGATTCATGTTCATAATAGATCTGACAAAGTTTTATACTGGCTGTCAGGCTACCAAACGCAATCCACGCAATCCTTCTCCTTTATCGGACCGGCTGTGTTTGGGGTAAGGATGAGGGTTAATGCTAAGTTAGAAAAATGGAGAGAAGCATTAGAAGTCAAAGGGTTTAAAATATGTTGAAACAAACAGAGTATGTGGCTTGCAACTTTAATGGTAAGAGGAGTATTAGTAAAGTGAAAGTTAAGTTAGATGGAGAAGAAATACCTTAAAAGGAAATATTTCGATACCTAGGATCAATATTAATCAAGATAGAGAGATTGGAGAGGACGTCAATCAAATAATAAAATCGAGTTGGATGAAATGAAATAGTGCATCTGGAATGTTATGTAATTGGCGTATACCAGTAAAGCAATCAGGAAAATTTTATGGAACAATTGTTAAGCTTGCTCTATTTTACCGAGTGCTGGACAACAACAAAGGAGCAGCTAACAAGATTAGAGTGGTGGAAATGCAAATGCTTAGATGGATGTGCAGTAAAATTAGAAAAGATAGGATTTTAATGAATAAATACGAGAAACGATAAAAGTAGCTCCTATAATTGAGAAAATGAGAGAGAGCTGCCTAAGATGATTTGGTCGGGTACAACGTAGGCCCCTTAGTGCTCCGGTTAGGAAGTGTGATGATATTAGTCTTAATCAAGCTAGGGATAGGTGTAGACCAAGGTTAACATTGACATCGACAATACGAAAAGACGTAAGAGGCTGTGCTCTGGACGGTGACTTGACACAAGATCGCGTAGAATGATGAAAAAGGATTAATGTAGATAACCCAAGTGATTGGGATTAAGGCTTTGTTGTTGTTGTTTAGAACAGTTGTTGCATAAATATAGGGTGTTATTAGTCAATTACCTAGAGAGAGAAAAGTGCAAATTTAAAGCCTGAATTCCTAAATCTCTAGACTCTGCCGACTGGTATTGCTGCCAGAATCAGCAGAATGGAACCACCATGCCACCACCGGAGCTCGAGTTAGGTACGACGTAGAGTCCGGAGGCCAAACCATTCAGCTTCAACACAAGCATCTCATTCTCAATCTCCTTTAATTTCAAAAACTAAAAACAAAGTTTTTTTCTATTTCTTATTTTTTCTTTAAAAAATTTTGTTGGTTTAGGCTTGGGAGTGGTTTCGTTGGCTTAGTATGCCCCTTTAAAAATTTTTGAAATTCATTATTCACGTGTTTATTTGCTCAGGTTTGGGAGTGGTTTCATTGGCGCAGTATGCCTCTTTTAGAAATAAAATTTATATGTTTATCTCCTTAGGTTTTAGCAGTGCCAACGGCTAAGTTATTGTGTGAATTGTTATGAATATACGTGTTATTATATTAGTAAGTGAGAGTTAGAAACGTTTTTTTCATCAACCAAGTGCTCATTATGCTTCTTTTTTTCAACAGTTACTTTGAAAACTGCTTCAAGGAATTAAAGCCCTACCCGTCCAATGAAGCTTCTAAATGTTTTGAAGTTGATGTTGATCAATCCCGAACCGGAACAAACCATTCTCAAATCTCAACACCAGCCTAACCTTTCTCAAGAACAATCTCAACCCTCACATACTCCATTTTCCAATAGGTCTTTCGAATTGATTTCAAAGGAGCTTGGGAGTGATCCAAGGTTAAGGATTCCAATTGATGAATCTTGTGAAGAGCCCTTTGCGCAACGGCATCGGAGATAAGTGGTTGAATGATTCGTTGGAGGTTTACATAAAACGGAAGACTCTTCGGAAAATTACAACCAAAGCTAGCCTATCATTAACCATTTTCAAGATACGCCAATTCGAAAAACGACCTTATAGTCCTACTTTTATAATAGTTTTCTAGAATGTTTGTCTATCAAATTGGTGAATTTGATATTTTATTTATCGAATATCGTACTTTATTAAAAAACTATAGTATCAAATTTCTTTTATATATTATTCATTCCATTATTTACACGTTGAAAATTTTCTAGTAGACTTCGCCTTACCCTCTCGAAAAATCCTGGTTCTGCCACCAATGTGGGTGTCGATGTTATACTCTACATTTGGTATAAAATGTTAAAATGTTGGAGCCTTGGAGGATCTAACACCCGCATCGTACCCGAACTTTAGCAATTGCAAGTGAAGTTAGATTGTTGGTAGCATAGAAGTATAGAACTTCATGCTACAAGTTTAATTTAAGAAGTCACTTCATGCTACAAAATCATGAGATTGAGTTTGGTCAGAATTCAGAAGATAACCTAGAAAAGAATACCTTTCTATGTAAAATAAAAGTAGACATAATCCCCGTAGCAAAATTTTGGTGAAATCATCAAACACATAAGGTATGCAAATAGATGCAGCGATGTGTAGCAAGATTAACAGCTGCATGATTTATGAGTTAAGTGAATGTGATAATGCATATACCTTAGATGCCCTGAACTCATTTACTGCCATCCGAAGGGAGTCATCTGATAGAATTAACCGTGATAAAGCCCCTGTGCTTAGCCTGAGACACATTGAATCCCATTATAAACATTTTAGCGACTCAGATATGGAACAATGGCAAACAACTTGAGATAGTAAAAATCCCAATTACTTGTACACCCAAAAAGCAACAGAAACGGTCACATTGATCAAGTTGAGTTGAAATCAGTAAACAGTATGCATTATGCAATACTCTGATTTAAGACTCTATGAGTAAGGCAAAGTGATAGAGCAGGAAGCAATCTAATCAGTCAGATTTCACCAAAGAGTCATATTCCATGACGAAGGACATTTTCTGGCCTCCTTTGCTTTTTGATTTTAATTTTCAATCGATGAACAAAAAGCCTTACAAATACTGACCACATTCTGACGAGGTAAATCCTTCCATAGGGTTTAAATGTGCCTCCCTTGTGGAAGGAGCCATGTCCGGTATAAAAAGAGAAAGTATAAATGACATAGAATACAAAAATGAATGTTGGTTTTCATATCTATTATCATGTACCCCAACTTCTTTGCTGCATCAGATACAGAACCCTCCACAGCATAAATTAGATCTAACAGAGCTTGCATTCCCTGTGAATAAATGAATGGGTATGGTTAGTAACAATATTTTGACCCCTTTTTTTTTTAATTTAAATTTAGAAGATAAATGTAGATGAGGCACACCAAAGCGAACTTTGAATTTTTTGGCCCAATTTGCGACCCACAATCTGATCCTCGGATGGTTGACTTTGCAGGAAGAATTTGGAGAAGTTCGTGAGGAGGAGAGTATGTATCAAGATCTACAGTGTTCCTGACTAGCTCCAAGTAGTTTAAGCATAATTACATAAGTACATATCAGTAATGGACTTGGTAAATCGCAGAGGAGAAAGATACAAAGCTAACTGAATGCATGGAATACAGTTAGTGCATGTATTTGTATGGAGCAACTTATACAAAAAAAGAATGCACCTTCAAAGTGGAAATGACCAAAACAAAGAGGACAAGTAACTTGCATGAAAGGACTCAGATTGGGAAGAATGTAGGAAAATGTGTACCTTTAAGAGCTATTAATGTGCGCAATCGAGCTAGAGCAGAAGCTCGATTCTTGTGCTGTGACCTATCCTCCGAAGCCTATAATCGAAAATAAGATCATCAGAAGAAAATTTCAAGTGGAGTAAGCAACACTACTCCATACCTTCCCAAATGCCCCTCAGATTTAAAATTTTTGGTCTCTAGAGGAATGAATTGCTAGATTCGCCCCTTGCCAACAAAGATTAACATCCCAGCTGGAAAGCTGGGTTTGCTATTTCGCCATCATGTTTGACACCGCCGAGCACCTAGTTCAACTAGGTCACCGCCCACCAAAGGCCAACCCTAAAGAATTGGTGTCATTGGTGCTCTACTATTTCTCCCACCCCTCCAATGTGAGATTGGGGTTTAAATATTACTATGACAACTTCTTGACGTCCACATTATGACTGAGACCAACTATCACCAATATCATAACTCCCAGCAATGTAGGATACAAGGAACACTCCAAAATGATTCAAGTCAAGTTTTTGTCATCCAAAGTGTAGGTATAAAATCAATTATTGGTCGATCTCCCATCAGTCATCCCCTAAATCATCTGAAACTCTGTGCCCATTCGTACAATAACCCCAACATTACGCTAAGCGCAACCATAAGGGAGGAACCAAGATTTGTACTCTATAGGAGCCAAAGTAACCTATTATGTACAACTAATACTCGGATTTACATTCAATTATTAAGATAAAATAAAACAATTATTTAAGAATTAATTTCACGTTGAACAGCATCTAATTGTAAAGCTCTAAACTTAAGAATTGGTCCTTTTTTCCAAATTTGGAACGTACTTTACAATTTTGAATAGCATCAAACTTGTCAATTGTTGAGTCAAAACTGAAATATCCAGCAATATCTTTCTCCTATAAATGTGCCAAGTAATCTGTAAGAAAGTCTTAGAATTTCTTCATGATGAACCAGTAAATTTGATATTGAAAAGTTAAATTGGATAAACACTTGACACATGTTAAAATTTTCAAGCAACGTTCTTTTTCGCATAACCTACCAAAAATTAGGAGTCACAAATCTAAGAACAGTTAAGAGGTTTCTTTAATGTATTATAGGGAATTTTGTTCTTTTCAAGCAGTATAGAGAAATGCCAAAATTATGAAAATCTATTAGTACAGACAAGATTTGCTTTCAAACACCTGGTGGTTGGTCCGACAACAAAAGTAATACTCCCAAATAAATGTCATGTTTGAAAGAGCTTGTGGACAAAAATAATTTATGTACGAGTTCACAGAAAGTTCGTGAGTTGTGAACACAAATCTTCCTTTTTGTTTACAAAAGGAATTTCTTTTCAAATGTACACTTCTTTATTAATCACCCCAAAGAGAAATAGTAGCATATACTTAGGATATGAAAGTACATGGTACTGGAAAAATATGGAAGCTGAAACTAAACATAGTTTTCACAGTTCAATGTGATACACTTAAATTGAGAAGGACCACACATTTTTTTTTACAAAACCTTGGACTCTGCAGAAAATTAGAACTGATGTAGATAGAAGAAGGGCATATGCATCTAGATAGTGGTAGCACTTGGTCTACTTTAGATTTTTTTTGCATTATGTTGCATAACATTAAGGTGGAACATCTTTTGGGTGTTTACTTAAATGCCATTTTTAGGGAAGTTGACTTGGGAATGAAGTCTTTCTATGTATAGAATGTTTTGAAAGTACTAATGTCTAGTTTGATCCTTGGGTTGCTTTGAGATCCTTTACAGTCACCTCCATTGCTGTCAGCTGAATGAGAATCAAAACCTTCCAAACCCCCATCAAATCCCACATCAGATGGTGTGGAAAGTAGCAGAGACGTATAAGTGGCCACCTAGCATCAACAATATTCATGGAGTTTTGTAGCCTACAGTGGGCCTACTTGACCCAGGTGCTAGGCTGCAGTAGAAGGCCGATGTTGCAACCAATCTTATAGCTAGAGGGATTAGATACGGCATTAGTACCCTGACCTAAATGTTGGGGCTTTATATTATGTTTTTACTTGTCATACTATCAAATGGACAATAAGGATGATTATGTATACATTCGCGCTCCCTCTTTTTCATGCTAAGACTCCATATTTAAGCTTTCCTTTTTCTTCACTGGAATAAAGATGCTATTTTCCTATACAAAATTATGGAAATTGCAATCCACAATACCAAAATTTCATACCTCTAATGGATCCTCCAATTCCTTTATACATCCATAACCCACATATGTATCTACCATAGTAGTATTTTGTGGGTAAACACGAAACTCCTTATTTTCTAGAAAAAGCTCAAACTTTAAGGGGGGCCGGGGAACCATTCATTTAGGGATGGGGTAGCAGGTTTTGGGAAAAAATAAACCTGGGCAATAACGCCGGTGGGAATGTGCTTCAACCGGACCGCAGTTTCGCGCTTGTTGCGGTGCTGACCGCCAGGTCCTGACGACTTAAACGTGTCCATCTCGCACTGGCCGTACAGTTGATCGTCCGAAATCGTTAAGAACTCTCGGCCGCCCACACTACTAGTACTAGTACTGGCATTGCTAGTAGCGCTTGTACTGTAATCAAACCGGTTTGGACTTGCGGTGTTACAAGCATTCTGTCCGAATTTCAGTATTGTTTGAATTCGTAACGGTTCTGTTGAGGAAGATGGTGATGTTGCGCTTGTCGGAGGGGAGAGATTCCGGCGAATTACGGAGGTAGAGGTTTGAAAAGCGGGGGAGGGGATGAGGGTGGTAGTAGTGATTCTGATTCTTGGGAGTTTAACGAAAGATTTCACGAGGGAAATTGCCATTTATGGAATTTGAATTCTCAATTAGCGAATCAATTGGTGGCATCCCATTTGTTCATGTAATGTAGGGCTTGAATTTGTTTTGAGAGAAAATGGGGATGGCGCGAGATGGGTCGGTCAATTGGTGGCGCATAGACTGACAATGCATGCTCTTTCTTTCATTGGTAAAATGGAGGCATTCCTTCATAAATCTTTTTATAACCAAAAATTATCAGAATTTGACCTAATGTTTTGAGGAGCCGATTAAAGTTATCACTTTTAGAGGAAAAAATATTTTTAGTTTTTGAAAAGTTTACCTATTTTATTATTTAAAAACTTATATAATATATATTTATTATATTTTAAACTCTAAAATTCTGATATTTACTAAAACATTAAAAGTAAATTATGATATATCAGAGTACTATCTATAATACATGGGAGCTTAAATTATGATATATCAGAGTACTATCTATAATACATGGGAGCTCAGTGGAGCCCACACTCGCATGAACAGTAACGCAAGGTAAGGAATCTTCGGGCAGGAAGAAAAAGAGGGATTGTCGGTGAGGGGGGAGACATAGAGGGGGAGAGTGGTGGGTGGGAGTGTTAGGGAGAGAGAGGGAGAGAGGTGTGGGCACGCGCTTTAAAAAAAATGCTTTTCCTCTGATTTTTGGAAGAGAGAGCTGTTGGCACAGGTAAGATTGGCACAGATAACATGTAGAAAGAGACACACAAGGGGGTAGGGGTAGGGGGTTTTCCAATTAGCTACGTTTGTTTTCTTCTTTTTTCCGTTTTTTTTCTTTTATTATTTTAAATATTTTTCTTTTCATCTTTTTTCTTCGGTTCGACTAAAAAATATATAAATTAAAATTATATTTTGATAAAAAATATATAAATTAAACTGAATATAATTTTTATATTTAATATGAATATTAAAAAAATGAATAGTCGAACATTATTACATCGTGTCCGAGCGCCCCCCGCTTCAAATGAATAGTAACACTAAGCACAAATTTTGAGAAGCTGCTGTTGTACTTCTCTGCTCTACTTTGCTGCTCTGCTCTACTTTGCTGATTGTTTAACTTAATGTGTGTGTGACAGTGTGAGAAAAAGATAGGGGGTAGGGGGCTAAGTGTTAATCTAGAGAAAAGGGTAGGGCCGAGGGGTTTGTGGCATATGGGGGGCCGTTTTTTTCTTTTTATCTTTCTTTTTTTTTCATTTTATTTTTTGTTTTCCAAAAGTTTTTTTTTTATTTGATTATTTATTTATTTTTTTTGCAAATTATCTTTCTAATTAAAATTTTATCTGATCAAAAAAATATATAAATTAAATATTTTAAATATTTTGCCGTGCCCTCGGGCACCGGCATTTACTAGTTTCTTACTCCCTCCGTTTCGTTTTTATTGTCCAGTATTCCATTTAGGGAAGTTTCAAAATAATTGTCCCCTTTCCTATTTGAGAATAGGACAAGTGATTTACATCCACAAATTCCATTTGGACCCACTTTTCAATTCATCATGTCCACAAAATTTACTTTTCTTAAACATTGTGCAAAAGGGAAGTGGACAATTAAATTGAAACGGAGGGAGTATAAGTTATGTCAACTTTCATTCTTTAAAAAATAGTAAGTTAAAGGTGTAATAAAATTGATCAAAATATTAAAATATAACGGTCGTTTGAGAAAGGAGGAGCAACAATTTGGTACCAAGAGTATAATAGCCGAATGTGCTACATAAATAAGGATTATAATAGCCAAATGTGTTAGATAAATAAAGATTGCATCAGGAATGCAGTATCGTATGATATCGTGTGGTATGATAATTTTCATGATATGAGATATATATTGATATGATTGACATGAAAAAATTTATAAATTATATAATCATATGTTGGTATATATCCAATACTAAATTATCTTATGATGTCTAAATACAAAAATTACAAACTAATGATTTTGACTAGCAATATGCTTACCTACTCAACTAATTTGAGAACACTTTGATGAAAGGAGAATGATACTTGTACTTTTGAATTTATTTGGTTCGAGTTAGATGACTCAAATCGACGAATAAAAGGACATGGATTTAACGCAAAATGTGTTGATTGAAATTTACTCTTGAATTTTCTTTTTCTTTTTAACCCTTTTTTTTTTTTTTTTTGAGGATTGCTCTTAAATTTTCATTATTGCTCTTTTATCTTTATCTTTGAGAAAATCAGAAGTATTGTTTGGGTAATTTACTAGACACTACTGCACTTCCACGCTTTGAGTATTTCTGTTTTCCTAATTAATTAATTTAATTGTTACGAGTGATTTAAAACTTTATTGGCGAAATATTACTCGAAAATATGTAAATCTCCTTCTTCTAAGATTGTATTTTCATGAATTTACAAAAAAGTGTATGTACAGATTTTTTTTTAAGCCTAAAAATGTACTAAATAGACGATATTCTTATTGATTATTGGTTGCTGACTAGCGACCACTTCATTTTCGTCGCTAAACTGGTCAAAAAGAAGATAATGTTAAAATTGGCGATAAAAATTCTTGTTAATTGTATGTCGATTGCTAAATTTGTTTTAAGCAGAGCAGCACCATCCTAGTCCAAAGCAGTATCACTCTAAATAGGCTCGAGGCTATTCGTATTCAAGAGCTCAAAGGGTATACAACCCTACAAAAATCCTATTGAAATGGACTGATCTACCTCATTACGACTTCACTTTAGCCACTAGCCCGGCCTTCGGCATCCCCCTCCTAGTGGTTCACGTTGTGTTATTGTAGATATTGACACCTTCTTGTGGTTAAGGGTTGATGTATGGATCGGGGAATTCCCTAACAATCAATGCCAAAACTAGTAAACTTTCCTTTTCCCAAACATAGATGCGATAGCTTTTATGCTGTTGTTCTAAGGGGAACTATTTGAGAAGCCAAGTCACTATGGTTGCGTTTGGATGGATGATTTATTGATTTGGTTTTAGAGATTTTGTAATAATTAAAGTAAAAAGTAAGAGAGAGAGATAGAGAGAAAAAGTGTAGGACCAATGAGAGAGAAAAATCAAAAATTCTGGGTGAAAATCACTCAGGAGAACGCAACATATGAGTCCTACCTCTTCTTGTTCTTGAAGGAAAAAATCTTTTAATTAATTAAAGAGATTCTTAATAAGAGAATGTGCCTCACGACCTTTATGCGTGCGCCCGGAAAGATAGGCCGACTGCTGAGCCCACTCTGGCTCAGCCACATCACCCGTGATCCATTTCATATCAACTCTAATTAGGAAGTTCTTATAGCGATGATTTCCGTCGCTATTCTTATATCATTTTTCCAAAAATCGTGAATGCCTATCTCCCTCATTCTCTATTCAGTCATACACACAATACATACACACTTCAATAGCACATACACATATACACGGCGATCGCTTACACGCACTCCGATCGCCGACTTCAATAATAGTAATCACACGCCACCAGCTACAGCACCAGCACCAGCGACACTATATGTCCCTCCTTTCTCTCTCTCTCTCTCTCTCTCTCTCTCTCTCTCTCTCTCTCTCTCTCTCTCTCTCTCTCTCTCTCTCTC
>JAOWAN010000043.1:8394116-8408603 GCA_028566635.1 Lobelia cardinalis
TCTCTCTCTCTCTCTCTCTCTCTCTCTCTCTCTCTCTCTCTCTCTCTCTCTCTCTCTCTCTCTCCCTCCCTCCTCCCCCTCTTGCCATAGAAGACATTGCCTTGATCAGAGTATAAAAGTTCAAGTTTCTTATATTTAGCTATCAAGAGTAGCTAACCATTTACAAATCCAGCAGCAAATCAACCATCCCGCTTACGCATCTGGCGACAATTGAGAACGCGGTGATCGATTTGGAATCGTTTTTGGCGTCCAACGCTCCAAGCAGTATTATCATCGTCTCGGGAGGGTGTGGAAGCGGAGTTACCTCTGCAATTCATTCGGTATCGGGAAATCGAGATTCGTTGCCGAAATGGCGAAGTTTCTCTCCTACGACATTTACGATGTCATTATAGGTTAGGGCAGAGGGGTAGGGAGAGTAGGGTAGTCACTAGATCCCAGAAAATAGCAGGGGTATTTTGGGTAGTTCAGGCAGTCCATGAGTAAGTACATGAACAGTAAAAATCTCACTACTTCAGAAACCCAAATTTTCCACAAAGCACTCAAAAAAACAACCGTCCAAACACACCCTATAAGGTTTTCAGTAAACTATAATGAGTTTAGTTCTATGGTTTTTCATTGCCTCTTTTACGCTCTCTGAGTTATATATCTGCAGTCCAATTTTGTCTTTTTCGCAATTGTAGTTGTCCAACTGAAACATGAATATTCTGCCTTTTGCAGGCTGGTTACGTGGGTGAAGATGTGGAGTCGATATTATATAAATTGCTCATGGTATGGCATATGTAGTCATTACAAGTGTGATTTTTATTCACCATAACCAACTTCTTGTTTAAATATCTGGTTTCCTTTGGAATCTTGCTGAATTGTAGTATCACTCCATTTTTCTCTTTGGTACACAATTGTTCTTTTGCTATTGGGGTGCAAGCGAGGGAGAGAGGGGGAAGGGTCTTTTTCTCTTTCCTTTTCTCCATCTGAGTGAATGTGAGCGGAAATGTATTTACTCGTGTTTGACTCTTTTCTTTGGCTCAAATGAACTAAGTTGAACTCTACCAGCTAAACTCCTTGAGTAAAGAGTCAAGAATTTGTATTAACCCGTTTCCTTAATATATGAGCTTGGGTGGGCTGGCCAGGAGCCGACTCACAAACACCGACCCAAGTTTGTGAGATTGTGATCTCTCCTCAGGAGGGCTGGGGTCAACACCTGTATTAGGTACATATATCATAGATCTTCGGAATGTGCTAATTGCAGTATGCTTCTACTTTTTATAATTTTATCTACAATAGCGACATTGGTCATGTTTTTGTTCCTGATAACTATTGCAATATTTTTTTTTAATGTTGTTATATTCAATTGAATGCATATTTGGCTTTTGGCTTTGCGTGGGACTAAGTCACAAACCACTAAAGAATTAGGTGTTTTATTGGATTTACCATGGAATCTTGCTTAATATTCCATGTTCTGTGCTTATTTCTACCTTTATAGGCTTGCATTTTTCTCTTCCCTTTGTTGTTTAGGTGAATTCTTCTCAGATTTCGCATATAATTTTTCCTCATCAGATCATATCATGACCTTTTGATGTGTAGGTGATACATATTGATTAAAGCAAATGATAACATGCCATCTGGTACTGGCATAACCTCATTGTGGTTCTTGAGTTTCTCAAAGTTCATGAAAATATCTTACTTCCATGTAGGGTATACATATTGATTAAGCGTTGATAACATGCCATCTGGTACTGTCATAGCCTCGTTGGCGGTTCTTGAGTTACTCAAAGTTCATGAACCTATCTTACTTCCAGAACTCTAGCATGTTAAGGTCTTGTTTTGTTTGTTCATATTGTTTGGTGTAAACTTCCATACAAACTAATATGGTACCACAATAGTGGGAACTCCAACTCGTTTAAGACGTCTAACTTTGCATACCCTTCGGAATGAAAAAGCATGGCTGAGTTCCCTTTTACATTATTGTTTTTCCTTTTACATTATTGTGTCAATGATAATAAACTTTTGAAAGTAACTGTAAGTACTCTCTTCGTCACAAAAGGAGTACACTCTTGAGAAAAAATTTGTCCCAAAATGAGTGTTTTTTTAGTGAAGGTATTGAATTCACATTTGCCACTCATCATGTAATTATCTAGTTGCAAGATTATAATGGTAACACTAAGTGATTATACGTGTCACTAATATTGCTTGTGTTTACTTTCTTAGTTCCCATGAAAAACTCAAATGGACACTCATCGGGACGTGGTGAGTTCATGAAGGAAAACCAATCTTACATCGATAAACAATGAAACACTTTGCAAAATGTATTTAATGAAGGTATCCTTATTTATTTATTTTAAAGAAAGAGGGTAGCACCCTCAATATTTTATTAATCCAAAAGTGATAATAAAAGTGTGGGCTTAAGCCTGACCACAAATACAATGGAGGGGGACTAAACCGCAACTTCCTAAAAGAAAATAGACAATGCACTTGCATCTAATGGAGGGATAACAAATTTTGTCTAGCTTATAAGCACCTAAAGAGCAAAAAGGAAGATCATTGGCATCAAAGATAACATGCTTTTGATGTCTTACTTTCCAGTTATGCGGCTAATGAAGGTATCCATAGTCCAAATCACTTTAATTTAGCTGGCGTATCGTCCATTCCCGTTTTGTATCCCGAAATGACGTGCATTCATGGTAATAGCTTCGAGTCTCTCGCATTCAAGGATACATGAATAGATGTGTTTCTTGTGGATGTCTCTCATGCTAATGCTTTTTTTAAGAAACTCTTAACTAGGAGTGGGGCTTTTTTGTTTCTCATAAACCTTCCATCATCGTATGCTTTATTGATTAGTTCTGATTTCCATGTCTACAGTCATACCTCATTCTTCTGTTCTACTTTTTTCTTCTGTCAAACCCCAACGTTTTGTTGCTAAATTGAAATATTTGATCATTTAATTTGGTGTGAAGGCTGCTGAGTTCAATGTTCAGGCAGCACAGCAGGGGATCGTGTATATTGACGAAGTTGATAAGATAACCAAGAAGGTTATTTCTTTCTTCCTTCAGTTTTGTGCTTGCTTTCCTTTGTTGGGATTAAAGTTGAAGCAATTTTACAACTCATAATTTATTATGTGCTGGTCATTTTTCAGGCTGAGAGCTTAAATATCAGTAGAGATGTCTCTGGCGAGGGTGTTCAGCAAGCACTATTGAAAATGCTGGAAGGAACGGTGAGTATTTTTAGTTTTAAGGATAGGATGGAAAAAATAATTAAATCTGTTTATTAATTCCTGCACCATGAAGCATGGAGGGAACATAACTGGCTTACCTGTGCTACATCCGGATACTCCTTGTTCTTCCTTTAAGTGTGAAACCACTTATCAGGTGGAGCTTAAGTATTTAACTTTGTAGATATCTACTCAGTTTGAGACTATATATCTTGTCAGTTCCTTTTAGCCGTATGTTATATGGATTGTTTATAGCCTCGAACGTCTGTCATGAATTCATGTACTTATATGCAGTCAAAGCAGCAGTGCCATGTATCACTGTATTTCCTTTGAATTATATTATGCCTATTTGGTCTTATGACATCTGCTCGACATGTTATATATCAGATAGTCTCTTCAGTTAGTAATGGTTCTTGTTGTTTTTGATACGGTATTTTTGTTGTGCTAGGGACTTGTTGGTTTAGGAGTTAAGCTTGTATTCAAGGTCATGTCAAACTATTGTATCCAGCTTGCCTTAGACACTTTAATCTTCATGGGGGAAAGTATGATTGATTCTGTGGTTATCCAAGACTGATAAATAACTAAATTAGTTGTGCTGCGTGTTTGCTGACAGCAGATTATGTCATATGTTTCAGATAGTGAATGTTCCTGAAAAAGGTGCCAGAAAGCATCCTCGAGGTGATAACATTCAGGTATGCAGCAGATTAAAGCATTTTCCACCCTTTTTTTGATTAGCTTGCAATATTTGATGCATGTTTTAGTACGATATTCCCATTACGAACCCTGGCGAGCTTCTGTTAGCAAGTGTTTGTGCATGTCTTCAGTCTTCAACTGTCTGTGCTTCTAAGATCATAGTTGCCTAGGCTGAGGCACTGCTAAGTGCATACTTCAAGCCTCAGTTTGCCTAGGCGAGGCGCTGTTCATCAGGCTAGGACCTAGGCACAAGCCTTGGACAGCTGCGCCTAAGCGCAAGGCTCATGTGTTGACCAGTCTTGACGTACTTTTAGTCCTAAACAATGCAAGTCTGAACATCGACACTCCTTCACGCAGAATCCTTACTCTCTCCCGACACACACATGCAAGCCTCCAATCCTTCTCGACTCAGTCCAGACGACGAACAAGGAGGACGACAACCACCATCGAGCACCGCCAACCCTAATGTCGACTTTAATAACTATGCCTCTGATGTGAAGCTTGCAGCGTCTTCTCTTCTCTTTCTTTAAAAGGAATAAGGTCTTGTACTATGTTGTCTGATTTAGGCGTGAGAGTTAAGCATGCTGCTAATTATCAATTCATTACAATTTAAATTAGGGAAAAGTACCAAAAAAAACCCTTATAAAATCTTTCATATCCATAAAATTCGTACAATTGTTCGATCAAAAAAATCCACAATTATTATTTTTGATACCCAAAACCCTGCTACTTCATAACACTTGTAGAAAAGAGAATGAAATGGACAAAAATATTCTCGCTAAACTGAAAGAAAAAAAAAATCGTACGCAAATCACAACTATATTTTCCTCTCCTGTAACAAGACAGCCGTAAAACCTTTACCCATTTACTCAACTGGCTTTTCACCAGCGATGAACATGAATATATAGTTGCTGGGTTAATTAGACTTATCTTGGGTTTTATTTTATTAATGCGGTTTGATTCCCTTACCACCTTACTTACCAGCAAATGAGCTCGTGCGAATTCCTTAGTTACAGCTTATCTTGTACTCGCAATAAAGAAATAATCTTTAAACTTCCCTCTGATGTAAAATCGTACAGTTATTGCTGTCGTTCTATTCTAAACCTGTTAGGACGCCATAGACTTTAAATCAGGGAAACATACCAAATAGATGGCTAAATAGTAGTTGAGAGCTTGACGCAATGGGTTTTGCCATCGTTTCATTCTAATCCTTTACGGTTCGCAATCGTTGAAACCGCCGCTTGTCATCGCTTCTTCTGGCTTCATTTATATATGATGATTTGATACAATTACTGTCCTCTCGAGTTGTCATTAAGCAATTTTTAGTGGCAAATCCATATTTCAACAATCAAGGAAGAGGCTCTACGCACATTCCCTCCCTCTCCTCTTCTTCTGTCTCCTAGTCGTTCCGGTGGTCGAAGATGCCAGCAATTGACAAAACGCGAAACAGAGAGATACAAGTGGCGGCTGTTAGCTAGTCGATTGTAAGAGTTCTTATTGTTGAAAGATTTAAAGGCTAATTTTTTTGTCATAGACTCATATCTGTTGACAGTGTTGCAATTCTAACTGAGAATTGTACTTACAGTATCAAAAGTTATACTTGTGGATCATTCAGAGGAATTATTTCATGGGTTTTTGGATATGAAAATTATTTTTTTTTTTTTTTTGGGGGGGGGGGCGGGGGTGGGTTTTCCCTCAAATATGTACTCTATAAAGTCAAAAGCGAAATTTGGCAAACCAAATGATCAAAAATATGTGGGAGAATCATCATCATTATTATGATAAACCGCCGGTACCCTTTTCACCAGCTTGACCTTGTTGGAATATTTGTAAGCACCGCTGAAATATGTGCTAGTGCTAGCTGAATGAGTCCTCACGAGCTATTTGGCCTCGACACTTCTGCATAAAAGTCCAGTTGAGCTTGTAGATTTTGGCTTAATGCTCTAAAATTTTTGGGCAGCCGCTTATCACAGGAAAGGGTCAAGCTTGTAGGACTTGGCTCACAGCTGACCGGTAAGGGTACTTGCTGGTCTTGGCTTGAGTCATTTGATTTTGATAAATGGCATGGTATTGTCACTTTACTCCGCCCAACAAATAAATATCTGATGAAACCAACTCAAGCGTTGCCCTATTTATTTAGGGTTAGCTACCTAATTGTTTTTTTCCCATTTCATTCAGTCCAACAGAAGATCCTCAAATAAGCCTTCGTAATTGTATCACTCTTAATTATTGTCATCCTTGTCCATTTTGGCTTCTTTGTCTCTTGAATGATTTGATAATATTGCACTTCGTAGTTGGTATAGGTAATGTTAGTGGTCCACATTGTATATGCTGAAACCATCTCAAGTGGATCTCTTTCGTGTGACCTCCCACATGAGTGACTCTTACTGTTTCACAAGTTTATTCATTTCCACAAACACGAATCCTAAATGAGAGAAGATTCGCATTAGGTAGCCTGCCAACATGAATTCTAATAGAGGAGGGTTGCATTGGGATTTGGGTAGCCTCTCCGTGAATATTAACCTTTATTAGATCCCTATGGCTATGATTATAATCCTATCATAGTCTGTTCACTGTTATCAAAGGCGCGCCTAGGCGCAAGGCGCAGCGAGGCGCAACTCTGGGGCCTGAGATGAGCTAGGCGGGCCACTGTTCCTTAGGCGAGGGCCTAGGCGCGCCTAGGGCTTAGGCGAGAGCCTGGGCTTTGTGCGCCTAGGCGCAAGGCATAGATCTGGAGAATATTGACAGTCTTTTAGGCAAGAATATTTACCGTTTTTAGCACGATAGTTCCCTTACATAACATGGTAGTAACGACACATAACTCGACCAAAAGCCTACCACCTCCAGAGTCCAGCCAACCTCTGCACCAGCAGCATCAACTCGAGCAGGCGACTTTCGTCGACCTCCAGTGACCTCTGGGGACCCTCTCCGGCCCCGGTAAGTCTTACTTTTTTTTTTTCCCAGTTCTTTCTTCTTTTTCTACCCCCTTCTCTGTTCCCTTTTTCCTTTTTCCCAATTGTTTCTTATTTTTCTACCCCCTTCTCTGTTCTTTTTGGGTACAGAATTGAACAATCCTCCTTCTTTGTTCATACTTTTTTTTTTCCCTTTTTAATTAGGGCCTTCTTTTTATAATCATGTTCTGTGTCTTTTTATTAAGCTCAGTCCAGTAATCATGCTGCTGGACACCTGGTACAGAGCTCTATTTTTTCGTATCAGCCCTGTTTTTTCATTTTTTCTTTCTTTTTTCAAGTTCTTTCTCCCATTACAGTATTTCTAAGCCCTGTTTTGGTGGATAATGCTGTGATTCCTGTGAATATTGCTGTGATTCTCCCAGTACAGTATTTCTAGTTTCACTTGTTTGTCATTACTTGCGTGTTTAGACATCTTTTTCTATCTATGACTCGTATCAATGTTTAATTTACTACTTGCATTTGATTTATTTGCTTATGCTGATGTTGTATATAACTTTATTATATTTTTAGTTAATTTTAAAGCATTTTTGTGCGCCTCGTCGCTCAGGCGCGCCCCCGCCTTGCGCCTAGGCCCCGGGGCACACCTTTTGTGCCTTGCGCCTTTAATAACTATGAGTCTGTTAAGTTTCTTAAGGAACTGATACTGATTTCATAAAATATATTTAATGGTTGAAAAGGCCATTCATGGAGTAGGTGTGCCACGTCCTTCACTAGTTTAAGGCAGATAAGGTGAATGACAGGATATGATATGCCTTTATCCAGTGTTGCTATGATAGTGATGATGATGTCATGGCAGTATTAGTCATTAGTAATGTGTTGGAGGATTTTAAGAACGTTTCATGCATCAGCCATTGCATTGCATTGAATCCAAGGATTTCTTCTTGAGAAGTTAGGTGATAATGAGGTTTTGGTGAAACTGTTGGCTCAAAGGTTGAAGGAGGTATGAAAGCCATCTAGAGCCTGCAACATACTTCTTAAAAAAAAGGTAGATTTTGATGCCTTGGTTCTTATTAGTATACTACTATTCTTTTTTAATCTTCAGCAGGAAATGAGAATGAACAAATTGGGCTAGAATCCTAATAGAAGAGTGAATGAACTTGGTTTAGAGAAATGAGAATGAACAAATTGGACTAGAATCCAATAGAAGAGTGAATGAACTTGGTTTAGAGAAAGGCTGAAGCATCAATACCAGAAACTCCAATGAATCATTTCATTATTTCAAAACCTCTAACACACACCTACCACTCAGTACCCGGCGTGCTGGCGGAAGAAATATTCCCATACGCAAAAAGGATTCATTGACATGAAACCTGAAGTTCCATCTCTCCAGATGCTCCTTAACTCAATAGACACGCAACAATCCATAAAATACTGCCCTTATCTCGACCAGACCCTTGACAGAAGACAAGAAGCATACTTTTATCCTGGGCGCCGGTGGATGTGGGTTTGGGTGTGGGTGTGGGTGTGGGTGGAGGGTCTGTTGCTAGGAGTATGAGTGGTAATGAAAGACTGGACATTGTAACACCAAACAGCAGAAATTTTTGTTCACATGATATGCTATTTTACCTTTAAAAAACTTGTATGAAACAAGTAAAACTCATGCTATCATTTTGAATTAAGTTTTCCTTTATTGTGTGCTCATTTCATTTATCCGACTTAAGATACGGTCCTTTTCAGGGATGTTTAAACTTCTGTTGTCATCACACTATGATCATTTTTTATTTCATTTTGTGCATCCTGGTACACTAGTGTAGGATCAATGCTAAAATGTTTTCTAAGACACGCACATTTGGCAGATAGATACAAAAGACATCCTTTTCATTTGTGGTGGAGCATTTATTGATTTGGAGAAAACCATATCAGAGAGGTAATTGTGTGTGGTTGGATTTTTTTTTCCTTATTTTTTTCTTCATTTTGCTTTTTTGGGCGTAAACCCTAATACTTTGATTAGCGGTTGAAAGTTGTTTCAAGTTATTCCTTGCTTCGTATGAAGTTTAAGGATCTAGACTAAACTCATGTTTACCAGGCGGCAGGATTCTTCAATTGGTTTTGGAGCACCTGTCCGTGCTAACATGAGAACTGGTGCACTAACTAGTGCTGTGGTGACATCATCTCTACTTGAATCGGTAATAATATATATTTTGGAAGTTGTGTATATTTTCTGATGGATATTGGATAAATTTACTGAACTTTTACGTCATGTAATAAAGGTTTCCCTGAAATTGTTATTCCTCTTTATTCAGGTTGAAAGTAGTGATCTTATTGCCTACGGGCTCATACCCGAGTTTATTGGACGTTTCCCAATTTTAGTTAGTTTGTCAGCTTTAACTGAGGACCAACTTGTGCAGGTAAGATCATTTTTTTCCCTAAATTAATTTATTGTGCTTGATTGTTTCTGTATTTTCTCGTTCTTTAGCTACATAAGCAGGAATGGTGTTAGGGCTTCTCCATTGTATTTTCTTTGAGGGGATTGGGCTACTTGGAATGAAGTTGCTGGATGAGTTGTCAAGTTATGATCTGTAACATGGTTGGGTAGTAAAATACTAGGGAGTTCTGCCGAAGGTTATAATGTCATGCTCAGGCGTACCCTTAGTAAATAATCCTTAAGTCGAATAATAATATCTCCAACTACCATGCCATCTCCCTCCCTCTCCCCCACCCCCCCCCCCCTGCCCGGGCACGTTTGTCTACAGATTATGTGTGGCTTTGACATTGTTGGCAAATCTTTCTTACCTTCTTTAACCCTTTTACGTACTAATATTTTCTCACTTCTAGCTGTAGATTGTGCTTAAGTTTTAACAGTTTTGTGGTTTGCCTCGTGGTTCTGAAAATTATGTAATGTGGTATTTCAAGTGGTGTGGTTACTTTGTGACAGGTCCTTATGGAACCAAAAAATGCCCTTGGAAAGCAGTATAAAAAGTTGTTTTCCATGAACAATGTAAGCTCTTGATCCCTGGCCCTGCAATCTCTCTGATCCATGATTCAGTTAGTTTTTATGAGTTTGGCTTCCCTGTGGTCATTATGCAACAATATTCCATCTCCAGGTGAAACTACATTTTTCTGAGAACGCGTTGAGATTAATTGCTAAAAAAGCCATGGCCAAGAATACTGGTGCTAGGGGGTTAAGAGCCCTTCTTGAAACCATTCTAACTGATGCTATGTATGAGGTATATAAGTGTTACCTTATCTTTATGCTATATGTGCAAAATTCCATTTGGCCTGGAATTGTCATAGAAGTGTTTGCCATTGCTGATAGGGACATCTCCTTAACTTGTTTAGATTCCAGATGCCAAGACTGGAAGTGATAGAGTAGATGCTGTTGTTATTGACGAAGAGTCAGTTGGCTCAGTAAATGCACCTGGATACGGAGGAAAGATTCTACGAGGCGATGGTGCATTAGAGCAGTATCTTGCAAAGACAAGGTTGAAAGACCAAGTGGTATGATCTCATTGGCACTCAGTGATGGAACCCAACTTAACATTCTTAAGTACTCCACACATGGAGTCTAATTTTGGAAACTTCATGAACTCAAAGAGTATATTACTTATAATTACAGCCAACAAGGGTTAATGTAGGAGTATCTTATAAGTTGTAAGCCTAATTTTGAAAATGGAATTAGCAAAGATTGAGAAATGGGATTGTAGAGTATAGACAGAGATTAAATAAAATTTTTCAGAAAGGAGGCCTAAATATGAGGGAATAACAGAGTGAAGACTAGTGGAGACAAAGGGCTGGCTAGAGCCTAGAGGATAGAGGCTCAGTTCAGTTGCATGTGCTTGAAAATTCGTATCTCCTCGGGAGGAAATGAATTAGTGAGGGGAATGGAGATGCCAATCCCCATTGTACGGTCTATTCATTTTGAAAGAAAAACAAAGGTGCATATAATGATGTTTTTGGCAGATATTCATGCAGGTGAGTATTTTACACGCATGCTGACTACAAATTTTCATCTGATTCTGGGCCCTCCACTTTTTACATCTTTGCAGGAAGCTGAAGGGCAGGATGGTGAATCAGAACTTTCAACGAGAGCCATGAGCATGTAACATTGTTAGTATCACAATTTTTTGACAAGTAAAATGTCCCTTATCTTTATTGTAAAAATCACATGCATAAATTTGATGTAATTATCGCTTGTAGAACAGAATAGCATCTGATTTAGGGTCCAGTTGAGTTAGAGATTAGCAAAATAAGAAAAAGTAAGGATAGGGGAGGATGTAACATCATTTTAAGTAGATGCAAATTGTATAAATGTCCTTACAAAATGAGGGAAAGGAGTAATTTACAGAACAATCTTGTATGATTTGTTTCAAAATTATAGTAAAAGTGGATGTCTAGGCTCTCCTGTCTTCGCCTGTTTTCACTTGGTTTCATGTTCGGTTGCAGAAACATAATAAGTGAATAGCAAGCTAATTGTGGCAATCTGATGACAACAGAGAGCATATGATCCCTAATATCTGCTAGTTTGATCAGCAAGACCCGTATATATTGAAATGAAATGAAATTTTTTCTTGAATGATGTATAACAAACAGCAATACCTTCATTCTCTTCTCTGTTGTGTGTTTGCATTCTCTTCTCTAGGATATTGTTTTTTTTTTTTTTAACAGAAAAATACCCAAGTAAATAAAATAATATTGCATAATTAATTAATGTTCTCAGGCTTAATTTCTAACTATCTAATCTAATCTAAAAGGATGATAACCAGGCAATGAATGATGTAGGAAGCGAAGCTAGCTAATTCTTGGAGGATGAGGCGGCGGCGATGAGAGCTTGTGCTTGGGCTGGGGTGGGAAGCGCCGGAATGGCCCCTTTTTGAGTTGTGCACAGTGCTCCGCAAGCGTTTGCGAACGTCAACGATTCTCTCAGCTTTCCTTCATCATCTAGAATAGAACCATCTTCAACAATTGAAACCAACAAGGCACCCACAAATGAGTCTCCAGCCCCTGTTGTGTCCACTGTCTTCACCGCAAATCCACTTACTTTGCCTTTAAAATTCTGCCTCGGCCCCATTCATCATCGTAATTCATTAGTTACTACTTATAAGTATATATATATATATGCATTATTATATATACATATGAGAGAGAGAGAGAGAGAGAGAGAGAGAGAGAGAGAGAGAGAGAGAGAGAGAGAGCATAGGTAGGTACCTTAGTGAAGTATCTGCAACCCTTCTCGCCATCAGTGACCACGAGAAGTTTGAGCCCATCATGCCATAGGGACAAAACAACCTCCTCCTCCTCGCAATCTTTTCCCGTCAAAAACTCTACCTCCTCATCACTAACCTTGATGAAATCAGCTTCCTTCCAGATGCTCATTATGCCTTCCCTACAAGCCTCGGGGGAAGACCACAGAGGGAGTCTCACATTCGGATCATACGACAGAAACACTCCTGCTTCCTTTGCAGCCTTCATCGCAGCAATGTGAGCCGATCTGCATGGCTCCGTGATCAAACTAATCGATCCGTAATGGAAAACCTTGGCCTTCCTAATCATGTCCATGTTGATTTCAGATTCCCTGAGCAACATATCAGCACTAGGATTTCGATAAAACATGAACTCCCTCTCCCCGTCGCTCCTTAGGGTTACGAATGCCAAAGCGGTTCGAGCTTCCTTGTCGAAACACACTCCCTCGCTGTTCACCCCATTCTTCTTCAGTATATCCGCTAACATGTAGCCAAATTCATCGCTCCCTACCTATATATAGGTACCATAGCAAAAATTTATAACCTTATATGATTTTCATAATCAAATTCTTAACAAAACCTTAAAAATATAATTTCCAACGTATGATGTACGTAGTAAAGGAAGGAAGAATGTGCGCATAAGGTACCTTGCCAACGAAGGCAGAAGAACCACCAAGTCTAGCAATGGCGCAGGCGACGTTAGCGGGGGCACCACCGGGGGCTTTAAGGAAGCCCTTAGACTCGGCCAACGAGACTCCGGCGGTATCAGGGACAAAATCAATCAGCATCTCGCCAAAGCTCACGATCATCGATGATGATGAGTTCTTCGACATCTTAATTAATTTGTTCAATAATTATGAACAAGCCTAGCTAGCTATAAGAGAAAAAAAAAATATTATTGCAATGTACGTACGTTAAATAAAACGATTACGGGGGGTGGGGTTTATATAGCCAGCCAGATTTTGGATTGGGATGGTATAATAAATATGTTGACTTTATCCTTTACAGATAAAGTCAAGGAAATTGATGTAACGTGTTAGGGTGGAATTAGTGTGAAGGTAGGGTTCTTGGATGGGATGAAGGATATGTTTTGGTTACCATATTTAATATATAACGTGTGTTATTAATAAAACTGAATTAATTAGTAGGATGGAGAACTAACTAGGATCGGATTATGATTTAATAGATAAAACATTGAATCTTGAAGTTTAGGAATTATCTTCAAATCGTTATTCTTATCCATCTTTTTAACTAGTTTCAATTATTATGCACATAATCAATTATTATGCTCCTAGCTCCAACACTGGAATTGGGATTTTTCATACGTGGCATAGTTTTTAAGAATGATGTATATCCTAAAGTTTAGAATTTAAAATTTCAGGATAATTTTTTAAACAATTGAGATGGAGTTTTAGAAAGATGGCGCAGAAAATGACAAACCATTTGGATATTGGTCAAACTTAATTAATATTAATCAAATATTTATTTAAAAATTACATGTTGTAAAGAATATATAAGTTAATTTTTAATATTTTTAAGTTAATTTTTTAATTAGAAAAATTGACCATCAATTTGAACATGGGAAATGCTTAAATTCCTCAAACTTAGTTCATACCAAATCTCGAGTTGGGAATTTGAAACGGTGATATTCTGCTCTTGATCAGTGTCCAAATACTACAATGTGTGATTAAAGAAAAGGAATGTGAAGAAAAAGGATTTGAAGATGTGGGACGGAAGTCTATATCAATATCAGGAACGGAGCGAGGATTGTACGTTTCGAGGGATGCCTTCGAAAAAAAAAATGGTTTGATTAATTAGACGGGAGGGTCAGATTCACAAAAATCAGTAATTTTTTTTTAAAATTTATCGATTTATCAATTTAAATAAACAGTTAAAAAAAATTTACAATTCAACATCACAAACATATTTCAGTCGAACTTCAAAAATGATTTTATTACACATCAAAACTATATAAAATCAATAAGATAAAAACGACCGAAATAGCTATAATTGACAGTACTTAAAAAATAAAAACTACAAAATAGCCACAAAATCACAATGATTTTGTTAGGTTATTATGAAACTTGAATAGCATACGGTTGATAAAAGGCAAACTATACGAGGACAACTATAATAACTAGGGCTGTAAATGAGCCGAATCGAGTCGAATTTTTACGAACTTGAGTCAAAATTTTCACATTTTTTTTACGAGTCGAACTTTTACGAATTCGAGTCGAACCTAAAATGAATGAGCTTGGCTTGGCTCGGCTCGTGACGGACTCGCAAGCTGCTCGCGAACGTTCGCGAGTCATGCATTTTATAGACTTGACGAATTTTTTTAACGAATCTTGGCGAATTTTTTAACGGATCTTAACGAATCGTCGCAAAAACTACCCAACTGAGATATGGGCCAAAAGGCCCGAGTGCAAACTCTTGC
>JAOWAN010000043.1:8423938-8437231 GCA_028566635.1 Lobelia cardinalis
GAGAGAGAGAGAGAGAGAGAGAGAGAGAGAGAGAGAGAGAGAGAGAGAGAGAGAGAGAGAGAGAGAGAGAGAAGATGCCAATAATAAGCTTTTAACTGGATGCAGTTTTCTTTGTTAATAAGTTTCTAACTGGATGCAGTTTTCATTGTACATCCCATTTCAGTTTAGGTGATATGGAAGTTCTCAACAAAATCCTCAACAATGGAGCTTTCAATATGAATAAATTGAATAGATAATAGTACCGTGACTGCATTGAGGAGAGCAGACCTCTCATCAATGCTCTCTCCAAGTCCAAATCCTCCAATATAATAACCTGCAAGTACATTTCAAACTGATTTGAGCTAACTTGAGCAAAACCTATGCGGCGATACGACACTAATAAAGAAAAGGTCTTCTGGTTAAGAACTACAGTTAAGAGTATCAATCCAATTGATCATTATCAGATATGAAGAAGATGTACACTAGTGCTTGCTTCTTATTCCGAATGCGCTTTTTTAATAGGACATTTACACCTGGATGTGATGCTCTTGCTAGCTAAGTAACCATTTGTCTGAAACTTTCAACAAAATGTGTCTTGCCAATATATGTTATATGAGCTTTATCCAACTGCTCAACAAAACTGTGGGGGTTTAATGCTTACAATTATATAGTTTTCCACACAGTTCCCAAGGACCTCATTTCTTGAAGAGGACCTTTGAAAGAACCATATACAGGTCCCTATGCTTACTGTTCTAAATTCCATAAGTACAAAATGGATTAAGGAAACAGGAGTTAAGATTCCCCTTGACCACCCAATTAGCATGAAACTCAGCTAAGACTCTAACCAGCATCTCCCAGTAGATGTGAGAGACCCCACTAGAGAAATCTATCCATCTTAAAGGTTGCAGTTCTAGTTTCTTCCTCCAAGAACGGCATTCCTAATCTACCACTACTCATTGCAAATCCTCTATCATAGGTCAATGCGTGCTATCCTCATGAAACACTGATCGCAGAACTCAGTAATCATGTTGGCAATCAACCATTGCTCCTTATAATTTTAGCCAAAACCAGATCTCCATAATTCACATCATTTACCTCCTCCTCATGACCCTCTATTAAAAAAGCTACAATTGCAATCCCACTACTTGGGCCATTTAATTTATGACATTTTGTCTCCCGATGATACTTCTCTAAACAGATTTCTTAGCAGTTCTATCCTATTAAAACCCCATCACCTAATATGACCCACATTACCAACCACTTCTGAGAATTTATGTCAAAAAGATTGCACTCACAAGGCTGATTAGGACCATGAACACAAATAAACCACTGTCATCAATACCCTGATAACTAGAAGTGATAAAGAATAAGACCCATGAAGCACCACCTCTTCGAACTGTATCAAAGTACAGTGATACCACCAAAATACTCATAGTATGAGTTATACTACCATAACTTGAAACGATTCACATAAATAACTAATCAGTAATGCATCCTCATACCTTTGGTCAGATTCCTTTATTAAGATTACATCAGGTGTACCTTTCAGCAAAGATTGCAATAACCATCCTCCCCTTAATTCCAATATTTGCATATTACTTTCATTGCTATTTACCCTTTTTGGTTATAATCCCATATATTTTGTCATTTTCTTAATTTGAGAAATAAATGTACGACTAAAAAGGGAAAAAGAATAGAGAGGATGGACATGACGCCAATCAAAAGTAAACTCAAAGCATAAGAAGACAAGAAAGCTAGAAAGAAACTAAAGAACACCACTCCCTTTGCAGCTCCAAAATGGAGAGCATATTGCTCCTCTAGTCAAAATCTTCCTCGGCAAATCAAACTCCTTGCACAAATGAGCAGAGACAACTTTGGCATCTCTAGGTGTACAACAACATCTATCATTGGAGAAATGATTGTTCAGGAAACCTCAAAAGAGTATCTACGTTAGGATGAGCATCTAAAATTTAAGGGCCGGAAAGAATTAATTTAATGGGACGAGCAAAATGACCTTAGAAGCCAAAAGCACCATCCTCGTCAAAAGAAACTTTGAAGATCAGCCAGTATTAAGTCCAACTCCTTTTAAACTGCAGACCCCTCAAGCATTACAAACCTCCCCTCCTAGTTGCCTTACCGAAGTTAGACGTGTAACTAGTATCTTTCTGTAAAATCCTATCCTAGAAATATCAAAGAATCATTCTGCTTAGCCACCAAAAGATGAGACAAATGAGGCTCATCCTAATACTTCTCAATCATCCAGGATACATTCGCCTCCATAGAATTCTCACTCATCCAACACTCGCTAACATGTTAAGATGCACCCTATACTATTTCATCCACTAACTCATCGCGCTCCTAACTTCCATTATGAACAATTTCAAAAGTATGATGTTGGTCGGTACCAGATACATCATCACATCCCTTAGTAAACAATTTGACTGAAGGCGATTGCAACACTTAATGAAGAAGCGAAGACTACCTAAATTCATGGATGTTGCAACATCCCTTACCCCTCTCTAATTAACTCAAGAATCTAAGTGTCACGACTCACAACCAAACAATTGACTATTTACTTAGTAGAAAGAAATCAAGAAAAATTATTACTTGGTCATCAAGCACCAAGTAGCACACCAACCTGATGCTCTCCCCAACCAATGAGGTGCCACCAAAGTGTTATGTGGGTACCTTTTAGAAAAGGTGTCATCATGGCACTAGTGTGGCTCCATATGAATAAAGGAGACCATATGACATGCTACATGGTTCTCCTAGACCATATAATATTTCCCAAGAGAGATATACCCATCTCCCCAAGATGTCTGTAAAATAGAAGTTTCATACAATCCACGACAGCTAAAGTAGTATCAGCCATCATCTCTTTCGTTTATGCAAAGGACGAGTTATTTAGAGGATGACCCTAGAGAACAAAGAGGACCGAAACACTGCATAAAGTCTTATAACCAACCTATCAAAATTGAAGTCTTTGGGTTCTTTGCTAAACCCAGTACCCTCACTGTTTTTAGGGACAACCTCCCTGCCAAACAGAAAAATTGCCTTCATTAAAAATACTCAATCACCTTTTTCTGCACGCACTTGCTTTCTCAAGGCCTTGTGAAACCATGCCAATATACCTCCAAGGAATCCAATAATATCGCCCAATACACTTTTCCATCATGCTGAAGGGCCAGCCTAGAGAAAGAAATCACAGGTGTGAACAACGAAAGCAGTATCCACATCAAACCCTTGTTAGGCCTAACAACCGCGAGCCTCATTCACTTCGTGATCCTTTTAGAACAGATCGTTCATTCTTTAAACTCATGATATCTGGGCTCTTGGTAAACGCACCCAAATATTTTGTGATCCTTACCTGGAAACAAACTTCTCCATTTGTGAAAGGAGGACACATGCCTTTTTTATGCACCGAAAACGGATTTACTCCATAGGCATACCTCAAAACTCTTTGACCTTCATAAATCCCACACAAAAGTCCCCACTCGCTTGAAAGGAACCCACTCTACACTTATATTGGAAGATTGGATGGTGATCCAGTTTGCTTTGTCACCAGCAAGAGAATCATAACTTCCCATTTATTTGTTCTAACTTATAATGATCCAATGAAATAGAGCATCACAATCATTCCAAAACCTACATTCCCTTATGTCAGTAATAGAGCTACTAGTAATAACCTAGACAATGGTAAACACATAATTATTATGAAAACTACACCAAATAGTAACAATTGAAAATAACAACCCCTACCGGACGATAGTTACAGCGGATGAGATTAAAGACAGTTCATCTTTTCCTTTTTCAAGTTTGGATATCTGGGATTCGGTAAGGGTTTGAAACTCGATCTCGGCCCAGGTCGAGTCATCTACATTTTGAGTCTTTGGTTAGATAACAGGGCAGAAAAGTCCAGAGTTGGTTGCACGGTGGATTAGAGAAAAACAGATGCTTTTGGATAAAGTATAGATTGCCTATCTGAGTGTACAAACTGATTGCCAATTGCATTAGCCAGACCTGTGATCTGTGAGCAAAGATAAAGCGATCTAATGGGAACAAGAGCTATAGACCAGAGAAGAAATGGAGAGTAGGCAGCCGAACTGATTGACGTCCGGGAAATGCAGGCTCGATCCACGTGAGTTTCTTCATCAATTAGATTGGCAAAAGAAGGTTTTCCAGAGCCCAACCTCCCTTTTTCTACCAAGCAACCAAAAAGCTGGATTGTTTTGGGTGTATTTGAATATCTCTTTAGAGAGAAGGAAAGAAACAAAAGAAAATGCCGGAAAAAATTACTAAAGTTAACTGGAAAGTCGAGACACTGCAACAGAATCCAATTCACTCCGAAGCACTGGATCCTACCAGATCCAATTCACATCAATCTTTGAGGTTTCGAATGCATGGCCTGTGTTAGGAAAACTTGGTAGGAGACTCCAAGTCTCCAATTTAATCATATCCCAATTACCTGGCGATCAGGATCATGCACCTGAAGATCACTTCCCTACCCTTCAATATAGTCAAATACCATTAAATAAAGAGAAACATGTTAACCCAATAGGTCATCGTTATACCTGATACATTTTGTGTTGCTACAGCTTGAGCACAGCGTTTGCGTTCATTAATGCTACAACCTCCAACAATGGATCCAAGAACTGCTCCACCTGTCTTCAGTAAAAAATTATGTAAGGCAAAAATGGAACAATAAAAATGAATATATTGTAAACTCTTCTTCAGTCAGATATTGAAGTTGGTGACGAACATCAAAGTTGACTTAGTGAATCGTAAAGTGCAGATCTAAGTTCTGCCAAAATTTAAATTTGTTTCTATCTTCTTTTATGGAGTTGTTTCTCCAGTTGAAAGATTATATGTGAAGCCATCTTTCACATATCAGAACATAAGCTGCTAACTGAAAAACAAATTTGCTACGACTTGTTCAAGTCAAGAGCCTTTAGAAAAACCTCTTCCACCAACAAAATAAACCATTTAGCCAGAGTGTCGCAACAGGTAATTACATCTTGCAATTCCTCATTGAAATTCTAGAAAGAAAATTCAGAAAACAAAATGGTAATCAGTACGTCTATATTTCTTGAATACTGTCTTGTATTCTCCAAAATTAAGATGCATGCAGTCTGAAGAGATAATGACGATACTCCATCAAAAGGAGTTACTTTGCAAGGAAATGACAACTCAACTAGCGCGACTTTCATAGGGCTTATTAGACCCTTAATGTAGGTCCCTGGGAGAATTTCAGGCAGAGTTTGAAAGATTATTCTGTCTGGAACGAATTTTTCAGAGAACTAGTGAACTCCTGAATGAGGCATCCAAAGACAAGCTTTGAGTTAAGGAAAACCACCCTAGCAGTACCTTAAAACTGGGACACTGATTGACCCTCTCATCGTACATCAATTAAGAGACACAAAGATTCTCTTTGCTCCAAAGAATCAGCCAGGAGTGCAAAGCTGAGAACCATATCCTAAGTGCAATCAGGCTTCAAACGAGGTATTAAGCGTGATTATACCCTAAGTGCAAGGCTAAGATTTAGGGCATACATTGTGGAAGTTGTAAGCCTTTTGCTTTGATGTACCGAGAGCTCTGATAAACCCTGGCTGCAAACATGTTATGAGCTTGACTGTTGGCCAACATATGGACCCACAACCTACGAATTCACGCGGTGAAGTGGAAAGTAAGTAGGCACCAGTCACTAGTATATACAACGAGCTTATGTTAGCCAAAATTTTCCACACTCAAAAAGCTCGAAGAGTTGGGCCTCATGCAGTAATGCGCGTCGACTTAGGTCCTAGCAGTGAGTGAAGATTTTTTCCCTTCTTCACATGACATAATAGAAGCCTCCAACTCCTACACTTGGAACACAAAGGCTTGGGAAACCTCAGATTTGGTTGCCCCACTAATACCAGTAACTGTCTATTTCTCTTCCCAATCGGTTGAAAATTCAAAAACAACCCAAAAGGACAACCTTGATGTGGGGACTTTTCCCAGAGATCAACCCAAACACTGAACCGCAAAAGTTACCCTCGGTTGATTAACTCATCATATATGCCATACCCAAGGAAACTGACATGCTATAGTTACATCCCCTGAGCTATGAGAATGGGCTTGCACACCCAGCCTTCACCACCAATCACCTTATCCATCTCATTATCAATACTGCTAGTTCAGTTAAGAAGAAACTCTGGATCATTTCCAACAGTTTCTCTACCTTGAGCTTCTACCTTTCAAAGTTTACACTATGCCCACAAGAATTCTTTATGTAGTCTTCGAGTAGAGCTTATTCTTCGCATTAACAATATGGAGAGAACAACAATTACCAGTGCTAGTCATCAATATACTCCACATTCTTCTCCACACAGTAGCAGGTCATTATTTACCATCTCACATTGTAGAAATAAATGTTTATATTGACCCTAAAGCATTAATAAAGTGTAGTTAGATCTTTGTACTGCCCGCTTGAGCTTGAACTCTTACTGTAGTTCATTGAGTTATTGAACACAAATCTAACAGAAACATGCCAATGATGCAAGTAATTAACCCCCATCTGCTCTAAGAAATTATAGACGAGTTCCACAGGTTCAAAATATGGTTTCTCACCTTCTCTTAGGAACCCAGTCACCCACCAGTGAAATAAAAAGCCAACTACTGTCACTATGACCTGAGTTATGACTATCCAATGCAGAGATAGTGCAACCTTGAAATCGAGCAAAAGTAAGCATGCTCGACTTATGATAGTGATTAATACCCCAGGTCATGGTCCGGATTATACCAGCATACATGCTCAATATAGAGGTCAACTAGGATTTGCTCAACCGGTAACCACCTAAGTAGATGATATTCACCAGCGAAGCCTTGGACTTCATGAAACGTATGCAAAGATGCCATGAAACTTTTATCTTCATCCCAATGCTCGCTTTAGAGACACTGAAATGGTAAACCCATTTAGGTAACAAAAACTACTGAGAAATAAGAGAATAACGAGAGAGGGTACAAGGCAGCAGTCTTAACAATAAACTGGAGCAAAACATTATGACCAAAGAAGGGGAGGGAATACTAAATATATATAAAATGAGAGAACACCTCTCTAAACCCTAAGAAGAACTGATAGGATCGCCGTTTAAAGCACCCATGACGGGAGGGAACGCTTCCAAAGATTCATGGCATTGGTCTTTGTCAACACACACTAAATAATATTAAACCAGCAGCAGGCATCACTACAGAACTAATAAATCATTTCCCATCCTTGAGAGCCCGTAAAGGAAACGGGCACAAACGGCTCCGCATTGTTGTCATCCTCAAGCTTAATCCATATATCGGGATCCTGAATAACGGAATGTTTCTTCAATTACACACTCATGGTATATCGAGAATAATTATTAAATCTTACTCTCATGAGAGAAAGTATTTAGTATCTAAACCTATACGTATAATTTTCAACCACACTCTCACGGGAGGAAGTATTTCGTATCTAAACCTAAAAAACAGACTATGATTAACGGATTTCTAATACAAGGTAGCCACCACATGCCAATATTAAGCTTCGGATGAAGTATCACAGTCGACTTTAGATATGGACATACATACTTCCTTTGCAAAACTCAGTTTAATGCAGTCTTCAAGCCATTTCACAGTTCGATCAACAGATACTTTGTTTCTCTTCTCCGTAACCGAGGCAGGAACTTCATCAGCTAAAGTGGCCCACAAGTTTGGTTTCATTGAAGAAATCATTTCCATGTATTGTTGAGGTTTTATCTGTAAATACTAACATTATAACCATTAACAGCACAGATCTAAACCAAGAAGGGGATGAAGCAAATGAAATTAACAAAATTAAGAGATGGTTAGAAGGATTGCCAAAAGACGGCCACACGGAGTCTCAAATGATGCCCCAAGCTTGTTAGTGCTATTATGTTCTGGAAGCGACGCGATAGAATCCCTTGGCACAGCTGTAAATGCATAATCATGCAAACCAACCAGCTGGTGAACTCCTCCAATCATTGATATTGTCTTTGGGCTAGGACCCTCTAAGCTGCAACATGAAAGGAGATTGTGATTACTTCGTACAGGAGTACAAAATTTTCCACATTAGAAATTCTCTCTTTTCAGGGGAACAGAAATGAGCTACCAATGATAGAGCCTTTTGGACATTACAATCATTCATGTTAAGAAAAAGAAAAATGGCATATTGGAGTACTTTCAAAGAAGATAACAATGATGCAACTGTTTGTGAGTAAATCAACCAAGACAACAAGGTATGTATACATCTTCTCTATGGAAAAAGAGAGTTTATTGACAAAGAAGAAATATGGAGAGCAGGATAAGAACATGTGCACCTCATAAGAGGGGAGTGTGAAAATCAAGCATAAGCAACATCAATGCTAATGCAGAAGGGGAAGCTTGGGATGGGAAGCTGATCATATTTTTTTATGGAAAAAGAAGATTTTATAGATTCAAGAGAAGAATATACAAAGGAGGAGTACAATTTGCCCTTCAAAAAAGGAAGAAAAGAAAAGTATACCATTGAACCAGCCCTGAATAATCCCCCTTTTGCCCAATTATTGTCGATGTAATCATAAAAGGCTAATTTTTCAGGAATTTTAGACCAAGCTTCTGATAAACTTTGATGTTCAGCTAACCCCGCACTAATTCGTCGATATATCTCTTCAAGGAAGCTGGTCCTCATAATTACACACTCTGTTCTCTTGGACAAAGAATCCTTCGTTGAGAGTTAAAACTTTTTCATTTTGTACTCTCTTTTTTTGGTACTCTATGTATTTTACATCTTTTACAAATTATACTAAAATTATAATTTTTTCTATAAAATGGGGTAAAACTAGCATATTTTGAATATGGATGAAAATTTTTGGGGAAAAATGTTTTATAAATTAATTTTTGAAAGTGAACTCTTTGAATGAAACCTCCCAAAATGAAATAACGGAATCTTTGCTCGAAACAGAGGGAAAATGTGAATTGAATGCCATATGTATTTATAGTATTGCTGGTAAGAAAATGCAAGCAGAATGACTTTCAACCTTAGACCTCACCAAATGAGACCTCTAACACCATGTAAATGTATGCCACAAGGAGATAAAAGATGGGGGGGGGGGGGGAGAGAGAGAGAGAGAGAAGGTTTCATACATTTTATTTCCCTTATATAAGTTGGAACTATACATTAGCTATTTATACCCTCTAGATACTTCATCACTTAACCATATATCTAAAAGTAACCCTCTTGTTGGAGCACAGTTGTTTACCATGCTCAACTTGTTACCGATGTAATCCATCAACACTCAAGAAATACTTTTAGTAAGCAAATCTGCTAATTGCTTTAATGTACGTACTTATGAATTGGAGATTAGGTCCCCTGAATTTTCTCTCCCAAAAATTACAACCAATCTCTATATGCTTGATTCTTTCATGAAACATGGTATTCATGGAGACATCAATGGCAGGCCCATCATCACACTATAACTTTACTGATAGGGTAACTCCAACCCCAATCTCTTTCCATCAAACAATACCCACATAAGTTGTTGGGTAGCTTACCCTGAGCCATCACACAATATTCAAATTCTACACTTGACCTCGCCACCACATTTTGTTTCTTTAATTCGAAAACGAAGGCCATCTCCAGGTCTCCTTCAAGAAATTAAATCTCCATCCACAAATACACAATTCCTTGTAGTTTATTTTCTCACTAGAGGAACTTGCCAATCGACATCGGAAAATCCATGTACGTGGAAAATAAATCTACATGCATATGCTCATGAACCCCACATGATATTCTACACAATAAACCTTTTCTAGACTTGCACAGATATGAATGAAGTTGACTTTTATTAAGTTCAGGGCATTTACATAAATCACCTTATTAACTCCATTGGAAAAGTGTAAAAGGATGCGATTGTTCGGCTAAAGTTATTCTACTGAATAAATTAGGGTTAAAAAGGAAACAATTACTCCATCATTTAAGGACAAATTTAAACCAAAAAAGATGACTACTTGGGGACTGCACAGTGCACATATATACTACCCCTGTCCCAAACAATAGGTTATAGAGTCACATTCTATTTTGGTCTTTGTTTTTAACATAGTCTTCACCTAATTGTGTCACATTCATGTGAACCATCTTAAAGCCTCATACTTTACTCCTCATGTATAGTAGAAAAAGTGTTATTTCCTGATGGTCTAATCCAAATGGCAATGTTTATACTCCCTCAAAAAAAAAAAAAATAATAATAATAATAATCTTGTTGTACCTTACACGTAATTTAAGAAAATAACTCTACATACTTGCATGTATTGCTATTTTAGAAATGAGACTATTATTTTTGGATGACAAATAAGGAGAGGTGGACTATATTTTTTTTTAAGGACGAAGGGAGTACATTGATGCAAAAAGGAGACTACGGAAGGAAAGTGCAATTGCAGGGGACTTACAAGTGAAGAGGGCTAAACTGGAGAAGGTAAGAGTCAGGAGAAGGGAGACAGGAGAGGTGGTCGGGCGAGATGAAAACGGGCAGCCCTTTCCGCGTTGTCAGCATTAATGCCGGCGTCTCTATTGACAACTGCCCCAGCTGTAGCACCCCTGCCCTTGCCCGCCCGTTCTTGCTCCATGCCTTCACCCCAAACTTCATTGCTCCCCTACAAATTACAATTGGACCGCCGCCGCCGCCGCTTCTTTCCGCCCAATTTTGCTCTCTTCTTTGGCGGCGGCTGGTTGGTGCTGCGGAAGGAAGCCCCAACGATTCGTCGCTCAACTAATTTTGTTTGCGCGCAAATTTTCAATTCTTTTTATGATTTTGATTTTAGTTATTTGGTTGTTTCCTTTTATGTGTAAGGCCCCCAAATTAAATTGGAATAATCGCCAGGCAAAACCACGGACTAGCCCATTAGAACTCGGCCTATTAAGTCCGAGTCCGTGGATAAATGCACAATATTGGGCCCAGTAAGTTTAAATGTTGTCCCCCAATTTTTTACTACCATTCCATTTATTTCAAAATTACCCGTATTCAAGAAATTTTGAATTTTTTTAGACAGTTCTCTCTCATTTTATGTCGTTGAGTAAATTTTTTCAATTGCTTCATTTCAAGAGGTGTTGTCAGAAAGAAATGAAAATTAACCATTAGAGAGATATTGCAGTGAAGATGGTCCCCAATACCTTAGTTCCAAAATTATTCGATGCTCTGTTCTCCGTTGAGAGATGGCATCCATTGGACCAAAACGTCAAAATTCTCCGATCCTGAAATTGCATCATCCTCTTGATCGTCTCTTACTATTTATAGAGAAATAATGAGAGAAGAGACTATATCGAAAAAAAAGACAATCTATAATTGATCGTCTCTTACTATTTAGCGACTGATTTGAACATAAAATTAAAAAAGACATGAGTCGTTATATAATTAAAAAAGACACTAGACGTTATATAATTAAAAAAGACATGTTAATTTTATTTAAAAATAGCTAAAATCTAATTTTTCCAATCATACTTACAATAGAAAAATGGAGGCTCATCGTCGTTCACATTTCGTTTAAGATAAAAGCTGATCTAATTAAAATAGATAAATTTTATACAATACTATTATATAAGGAGAAAGATAATCTATAATTTGATGTCACTATTGCAAATAGAGAGAATAACAACCGATAAGTAGGGGTGTAAGTCCAAACCGTTCAAATCGACGACCAAATTGAACCGAACCAAATCGATGTGTTTGGTTTAGTTTCGATCAACGACGGTTCGGTTACGGTTCGAGAAATTTTCAAATCGCACGGTTCGATTCGGTTTGCGGTTTTGACACCTCAAACCAAACCGATCCGATATCTTATGTAATATATATGTATATTTTCATATAAACCCCTCATATTTTTTATATTTATATATACCCCTTTTAATTATATATATAAAAAATAGAATAATAATTATATTCCAAATTAAACTTAATTATATTATGATGAACTTATAAATTTTATAATTTTTAAGTTGTATTGTGCTAAATATTAGGTAAATAAACAACATAATTACGTAATTTTTCAATTTTTATTATAATCATATGCTATTAATGTTTAAAAAAATAGTTTTTTGTTATAAAATTTAAGTTATATTTTTTTTTTTTTTTTTTTTTGCAAATTTACAAGTTTTTTTTTCTAAACCGATAAACCAAACCAAACCGAACAACGATTTATTGGTTCGGTTCGATTTGTTAGTTTCACGGTTCGGTTTAAGTTTAAAATTCTCCAAACCGATAGGGTGCGGTTCGACTTGCGGTTTATATCCAAAACCGAACCGTTGCACCCCTACCGACAAGTCACTCACTCTTCTCTATTTTAGCGACTGACTTAGTCGCTAAAAATCGATCTCTATCCCATGATCGCTACTAATGACTGCATGAAACCTACTGACTTATCAGTCACTATTTATTATATATTTTAATATTTCTTTACTAGCTTTTATTTACAATAATTATTAATATTTATCAAATTAGTATCGCAATTAACTATAAACGAAATTCAATTTCTAATTAATAATAAAAATATAATATTCACAAACATTTTAGCAAAAAGAAAAGAAATAAATATTTCAATTCTCTAAAATTATAAAAATCTAATTAATAATCAGGATCATCGGGCATCCTAGATAATAGACATCATTGGAAGTCTATGAATCCTCGGGATTCTGTGGGGGCGACGGGTCCTTTTGGTCCATTTTTATATAAATTATTATATAAAAATGAGAACAAAACAAATAAATGTTAAGTATAATACAAAAAAATTTATGATCAAAATAATATTTATTAAAAAATCTTTTATATCCTTTCAAATAAAAGTTAACAAAATTATTCTTTCCCTGCCCCATAATCACTCCCAATCTCCCGTCCACCACCAAATCTAATTATTCACCGTTACCTTTCTCTCTTTGTCACTTTTTTTTTTATTTTTTTTTTATTTCAAGGGGACATGGAAAGGGATCGAATCTGAGACCTTAAATACTGTAATACTGTAAAGCTCGGCTCTACCACTGAGCCACCCCTTGATTCCTCTTTCCCTCTTTGTCACTTATATGAGTTTCACAAATAAATTACCCCCAATCTCCTTAACTGCATGTTGCACCAACGAGTCCCTCGCCTTCCATCTTATGGCCTTGCAATTCCCTTGCACGCTAGTTGTCCTTCCTTTCATTTCCCCCAAAGAAGCCATTTTTTACAGTTTTTCCACTCTGAAGCTTCAAGCCCTTTTTATTCAAGTACATGAATTTTTGACCTCCTCGCTTGGTCAATCTCCCATTTTCTGAGACACCCCCCCCCC
>JAOWAN010000043.1:8438965-8460797 GCA_028566635.1 Lobelia cardinalis
AAGTACATGAATTTTTGACCTCCTTGTTTGGTCAATTTCCCATTTTTTTAGACACCCCCCCCCCCCAAATCTTTTTTAGTTTTCTCATCTGGGTTTCTCTTATTTTCTTCAATTCTTGATTCATTTGCTCTCTATTTACATTGACAATTGATTTCTTTAAAACTGTCATTTTAAATCACACTTTTGTGGGTGAAATTTGTGTGTGTTAATTGGTTAACGCTCCCTTCCAAGTTTGGGAAACTTGAGTACTACTGTTGTTGCTTCCCATGTGAAAATGAATTCCATTCATAAAAGAAAAGAGCCAAAGGCAAACAAAAAAAGGTATAACCCACGCCCAAGTAATTTTTTCATCTGCAAGCAGGATGTGAGCCATCAGCCAACAATATAGAAAAGCTCGGAAACGTCCGGGCATATAGTCACTGAACACGCAAAAGATAGGAATAGCATTATGAATTGGGATGAGGATTAAAACAAAAATACTAGTGTCGTAACTCGTAAAGTTAATAAAATATTTTTAAAATAAGTATTATATATAATTATGTATTAAACTTAGTACATGTGTGCTTTATAAATAGCTGCATCCTTATAATATAAGTTGACATAAACCCATTTTAAGTGAAATTTTTTTCGCGTCGAGACTTAAATTGTTAATATTTTCAGCTAGTGATAGATTGAGGGACATGCAATTTAATATAAAAGCACTTGTATAAGATCAAATACATATTATACTCTGTTTTTAAAAAATAGTACCTCATTCAAATATATATTATTTGTGTATCTCATATAAGTAAATCAAATTTTAAAAGTAATATTTTTTTTAGAATAAAGTGAAATATAAATACATAAAAAGTTCTCTTCAAATTTGTACAAAGTACAAACGATATATTTTTTAGAATGGCGAGAATACCATTACCTTAAACATATGTATATAACTTGAGAGCAATGCTAGATAAGTCGACAATTTTACCCACAAAATCAAGTACATGCAATGCGAGCTTGTACCATTATATTAAGGTACAAATTTGCACTGCATGCGATTGATTTTACGGTTGAAACTATCGATTTATTATGTGTTTTTATCCATTTATTTTAGGGTTAAATATTATTTAAAAAGTTGCATATTATCATTTTAATTTAAAAAAAAGTATCATATAATTTCTTATTTAAAAAATGAAGACATATTATCATTATTTCATTAATTTAAACGTCATCCGATCAAATTTTCTTGGATATTAAACAATTCATATTTTCTTAAAATTTGAGAAAATTAGGTTGGATGAGCCTAAATTAATGAATTAATAATAATATATATTCCTTTTTTGAAAAAAATAAATAATACAATACTTTTTTTAAAGTTAAAGTGATAGTAATTATTAAGGGGTAAAGTGGCACCAACAATGATTTACACGGCTGATTTAACATTGCTAATTATTTATCATATTAAATTACATAAATTAGATATATAATGAATAAAATAAATATTTAATCCAATAATAAATAACACTGAAACAGCAATGCAAATGTAAATACACCGCTAGTGAACTAAGAATAAGCATGGCTCTCTTACACCTAAGGTTAAGAGTCATGAGTCTATTTATTAACTCGCCACTTTAATTGTTGTGATGCACATTCTACGATTTATCTTTTTTACGTTGATTTAGGACAGAATCGATGGAAAATTACCGAAATTGCAGTCTCAATTTTTTTTTTTTTTTTTTTTTTTAAGAATAAGCATGGCTCATACGAAATTGGGTTGTGAGTTGGAAGTCCAGACTTGCCGGCGCATTTTAATGAAACACAGAGGAAGCATGCTACGTGTTCGTGATCTGCATGCATCAACTTTCCCAATAGGCTAGCATACCCCAGACAGACAGACGGACAGACTCTCTCATAATCCGGTTATAATAAAAGCATATTCTCACTTTCTCTCTCATGTCCGTTACAGTTGTTAGTCCTCTGTAGTAATAAACCAATAAGGAAAAACAAATTAAAAAAAAAAAAAACTATAAAAAAAGAAGGAAAAAAAAGTCTCCTTTCTCTGGATCCTCATCGTTGATGACGCCTCCCCAACAAATCAAAATCACTCAAGAAATTTTCCGATCGAGCTGACCCACCATGGATCTCTGTGCTGCACAAGTCAAGAATACTCTTCCGTACAACCTTTGCTGGAATTCGTCTCCAGAGAAAGCAATTTCATCCTTGGACTTGAGGAAGATCAGGGTTCCAAGATGGGATTTTTCTTCATCCTCTTCCTCCCTTGTTTATGATCATCGTCATCATCGTCAACAAAAAGAGAAACCCTTTGTTGTCAGAGCTACGGGAAAGAAAAATTCCCACAATCCCAATTCTAATTCTTCAGGTTTGGCTTAATTGAGTTTTGGGTTTCTGATTTTAGTAGCAATGGTGATCCCAAGTTTTGATCCCACCCCAGTTAGTACTATGCGGTCCAATGTGATTGTTTTTAAGATGGGTTGGGATGAAAACTTGAGACGTAATTTGGGATTAATTATTACACACTGCTTCAATTATTGTTAGATATTTTGAGTTTCCAGTTTTATGTTCGTTAGGTTGTTAAGATTAGGGCTGTTTCATGAACCGAGAGTCGCTGAACAAGCTCGAGCTTGAATAGAATGGGCTCGTGACTGAAATGAGCCGAGCCGAACGTGATTTCAAGCTCGTTTTTGTTATCGAGCCCAACGACAGTCGAGCTTTGCTCGAATTTGTCTCGCCCAATAAGCTCGGTTCGAGCTCGATAAGGGCTTCCTTTGAATATTTATTCTTGTAAATTTAAGCTCCATTGTTCATTGTTTGTTTTTTTTTTTAATTTTCAAAAAATAAGTTTATTTTGTTATTAAATAGGCTGTAAATTGTATATTTAGAGGGCCTGTAGACGAGCTGGCTAAATAAAACATCAGAACCGACAATTGTACTTTTGCGCCTTTGACAATTAATAAACAAAAGGTTATATTCTAACAGCATTATTAAATATTTACAAATGAATTTGTCTGTGGATTGGGCTATTAATAACTAATATTGGGAGAAAAAGGGCCCAAGCTCGAGCTCGGCTCGATAATTTTAAGTGAGCAAGAGCTCAAAACCGAAAGCTCGGCTCGGTTCGGCTCCATAACACCCCTAGTTAAGATCATTGAATGTATGAATAAAAGAAAATCATGGTAAATTATACAGCTACATCAAGCTTGGCTCCATAAATTAGAACAAGAAAATGGCAGCTCAGTTTGAGATCAAGTTTATTAGAGGTTTAGTTGAAATTCCACTTCTCTTGATAAACGAGCCAGGTCAAAATTTTAAACTTTATTTGAAGTTCATTTAAAATAATGAGTGCTGAAGTAAGGTGGCATTATGCAGGTATTTGTGGGATTATCATTATATGTAGGTTTATGACTTTCTGGGCTGGGGTGGAATGAGGTGAATTGACCAATTCGTATCTTGGAAGGGGGTTTATATTTGTTTATTTTTAAAACCGAAGAATGGAAGAAGCTGAATTGAAAAAATAAATGGTTGTGGTAGAATGGGAAAAGCAACTTAACTCACTCGTCTTATGGCAGTGTGAGAGGCTTTGGTGTAATACATTATGTGCAGGCTTCGTGTGCATGCATGGGAGAAAGAGAGAAACTCAGTTTAATGTCTTTGTCGAACCACAAGCAATTTGCAGTAGTTTTCTGTATGTAATCTATAAATATGGACCTGCTTTTGCCTCTTGCGGTTGGTTGCATTTTCGAGATCAGTTAGTGCATATACTTGTAGGCCCTAAGAATAATGAGTGTACATGTAGCAGCATAATATGCGTATGCCTATATTTGAACCCTTGGGATGAATATGACAGCTTCGGGTGGGAAAGACACATTGACTTTAATCAAATTATCAAATTATTCTTAGTTTCATCATCATTCATTAATTGATGTAGCAATAACTCTAAAGTTAGACATTATGAGTATGTGTAGAGTGTCCAAGAAAACCTGATACCTTTATGCTTAGCATATGAAAATGACTATTTGCATGAAATTGGATGTAGTTCATACTTGATGTCCATTGAAGACCAAAAATATTTTCTATTGACAAAACGTGACATGAAATCAGGAAAAGCTTCTTTTTGGTGTTGACGTACGTTCTCATGCTAATGTATTGGTAGCGTCATGATTCACATAGTGGAAAGGGATGGGATGGTGGATTCTCGTGCTTTATATGAAGAATATCAAGAGGGTGGCACAATCCATTCAGTTGGAAGTCCAACAAATATTTCTAAGTTGGTTTCACAAGCGCTGCATGTTAATATCATTTGCAAAGCCATGCATTAGTGACTTTTGGAGACTTTCTTTTGTCTAATGGATCTCTGGCTAGCGGTTAGGAGATGCGTATATTATCTACAAATAGATCTAACCAATAATTATATTTAGTTGAGTAAAAGTTTAGTCCACCTTCGGTGTAAACAACATTTTTACACTAGGGGCTTAAAAATCAGTTTGATGATGTGTGTTTTTTTAAATACATTTGTATTACATTGTTATCACATTTTAAGTTGATCCTACAATTTGTAGACATCAAGTTCGAGATTTGATTGTGAATTGAATAAGTTTGTATTTCAAGTCGTTTGATTGGTTGATAGATCAACTACATTTTAAAGCATTATATGCCTGTATTATTTATACCATCGGTGGACCAAGATTTAATTCTAGCTGATTAGTTAGCATTCGTAGTGTTGTTATGTTAAGTATACTTAATACTAACTTGGCTTGTATGAATTATGTTGTCTATATACTTGCTTTGCTGCTAACTTGTTTCCATTAAGTTTCACATCTTTTAATAAAAGTTAACGCACTGTGCTAACTTTTAATATAGTTAAAATTAACAGCGGTTTACCATACACACTATGACAAGTGTCTTTCTCCAAATTCCAAGAAACTTGGAATCAAATAAGTTCGTATATAGATAACACCTATCGCTGAATCCGATCTTTTCTTCCTGTTTGAGGCATGGTCTAGGTGGCATTCAGTATTAACTGAAACACCTTCGTGATAAACATTATTAATGAATTGTAGCTTTTAAGTAGTTCATTGTCTACAAGAATGGCAAATATATAGCATTGCTATGTGAAGGTGTCACTTTAGAGCTATCATGCCTTTATAAGCTTATTGTTAACCTCCTGAAATGTTACATCATATCAAGTAATGTAGTTTTTTTTTTGGGAATGCTCCTAAATTCAGGTAATGGTGACAATTCGGTTCCAGAAGAGGATGGCCGAAAACGAAACACTCCTGCCTCTCAAGGCAACAAATCAAGTGACGGTGGCTCTCAGAAGTCTCATCGTAAAACCTTGGACTGGAGAGAGTTTAGAGCAGCTCTCTATTTACAAGAGCAGGTAATGTCGTTATATTCATTTTCTTAACATGAAGAAATATATAGTATAATAGAGTCATAGACTAAGTCACTAAATTACTTGCATATAAGATATTAATACCAAGATAGCTCTTATTAAATAATATAATAAGAAGATAAGCATGTTACAAGTGATACAATCAAGCTTGCCTGTCATACAATTGGATGATGTAGCAATATGCCCTGAGATGTGCAAGCCCAGGACCAGCACTTAAGATTAGGGCTTTGGGTCGTGTTCTCCCTTTTTAAAAAAATATTCTTTTGTGCTCCATCTGTGCAGTTGGAGAGGATACTTCCCCTGTCGTGTCATCATCACTTTCATGTTTGGGATTGACACTAATGTCTAAACATCATTCCTATACCTATGAATCTCTACAGATCTTCAGTGCCTTGCTTGAATCTCCAATTATGATGGGCTAGGTGACCATTCCTCGCTAAAGACCTCTGTGCCTATGTTGCGACTCTCTGTATGTTGGGGATATGTCTCATTAAATTTCGTCCCCTCTCAACTGAGTCAGCCCTCTGGTACAGATATGTTTTTGATAGAACCCTCTGGTAGAGATCCATTTCTGGATATTGACCTCTTGTCTTCCATATCGTTTCTTCTGTGCCTTATGGAATCTGTTACCTAAAATTACAGGTCCCACAAGGTGGCTAAAACCCTTCTACATTTTGTTAGAACATTTAAAACATGGGTTCAGGTCAGGTTTTCCTCGGCGTAATCCATTTTTGCTTTCTGTACCTGGAAGTTTGGGCCAGGCAGCATCAACACCTAAGCCTATCCTATACCAAAGTTTATGAGGTAGGGCCAAGCCTAGCCTACTTTGGGGCCTAAGTAAGGTGGTTGATGCTTTACATCCTTACAAATCCTTGCTAACTCTCTCGTTATTCTCTGATGCTACGTCTTTAATGGTTACTATAGTGCAACTGTATGACTGTAATTTATTTAGCAGATTGTGCTGTATAGTATAGGTTCCACGTTAGGTCTGGAACTTTGTAAATCTATTAAAGAAATTCGAACAATTAACAAAAATTGTAGAGACTGTTCAGGAGATGTCACCTAAGCCTATTTCTGCTAAATGTTGGAAACATCATCCATCTTGCTCTAATTCAGTAGGTACATGTCAGACAGAAGCAAATTTGTTGCTGCTGTGATATAGCTGCCTGAGAGTTTTATACCAAAGTGATGCCACCTAAATTTGTTTCTCCTCAAAATTAGATACCCCATCTCTTGATGCGATGGGTAAAATTTGATGAAAAGATACATATACACAGCTGAATGCCTGCTGCTTATAAACTGTATACAATTGTTAGGTGATAATATATGAGATGCCACTGACTGAGATCGATGAATCTTTGATTGTTGTCAAGAAAGAAAATAGAAAAAACTAAATTTACTATGGAAATTCTTTACCAGGCAGTTATGAGTGCCCTTGATACTCACAAGCAGGATGAAAAATCAGTGGAGTCCAGAAGTCTTGGCTCAAAGTGGGCACACCCTCTTTCATCACCTGAGACAGGCTGTGTCCTTGTTGCCACAGAAAAGCTTGATGGGGACAAAAACTTTGAACGGAGTGTTGTTTTCCTCCTCAGAATCTCTGGGCGCCCAGGAGATGGTCCAGTTGGAGTCATCATCAATCATCCGCTTCACAAGAAAATCAAGCAAATGAAACCCACTAATCTTGATCTGGCAACAACATTCGCTGATTGTCCCTTGCACTTTGGTGGACCCCTGGACGCAAGTATGTTTGTGTTGAGAGCTAAGGGTAAAACAAATCTTCTCGGATTTGAGGAAGTGATTCCTGGTGTGTGCTTTGGTGCACGAAACAGTTTGGAGGAAGCTGCGGTGCTGGTGAAGAAGGGGGTGCTCCAGTCTCGTGATTTCAGATTCTTCACGGGATATGCTGGTTGGGAGCTGAATCAGTTGAGAGGAGAGATTGAATCTGATAAATGGCATGTTGCAGCATGTAGCCCAGATTTGATTTTTGGCGATTCCGCAAATTTCTCAGCTGAGGGATTGTGGGAAGAGATTTTGCAGCAAATGGGTGGGCATTACTCGGAACTGAGTCGCAAGCCTAAGCAAGACATCTAGATCCTTTCAAAACACAAAGTTGTTCACATAATAATGTGCAGCCAGCCAAATTGTACAGAATGTTGAAAAGTAGAGTTCTCATTTATCTTCTTAGGAACCTGCTTTATCTATGGTACCCTGCATGTAATTATAACCTCTATCTGCTTGTTTTAAAGAGCTTTTCGTTTTCAGAAGTAATTGAACTACACTGAACTACCCACCAGCTAATGACAAATTATACCGAGTACCTAAGCGCTCCTAATACGGAGTGTTCATTTGGAGAGTGAATTACACTCTCTAAATTTGTGAGTAGGGGATTAAAATACAGTTCGAAAATAAATAAGATACTCCCATGATTTATCTTTTTTCTATTTTTACCCTATCTCTCTCACTCTCTCTCTCTCTCTCTCTCGATCTTTCCCTCTCTCCTTTCCCGTCACTCATTCTAGGGTTTCAAACACATCCATAGCACGGCAAAAATTCCAGTGGGTTCTCAACTGTCAAGAGAGAACCTTGTGAACAAAACTGATGCTATACCCCTTGCTACATTAAAAATCTCTTCTCTGAACAAAGCCTTGGAAGGAGTGTTTTTTGGCTCTGTTTCAGGATACATCATGGTAATGTGAAGTTTGAACGAAAGGAAGGAAGCTTTTTGAGAATTATTTGCATTTTTGTTCTTCTTCTTTTTGTTCTTTTTCTTTTTTCTTCTTCAGAGTCCGGCAGTTTCTTGAAAACATGACTTCGAGTATAAAGGGACGTTGTTGTGTTGATCATTTCCTCCTTGTTTCCAAATAATCAAAAAAAGATTTTACCTTGGAATGCTGCCATATATGTCTGCTTTGGAGAATTTAGCATCTGGAGATCTTGATGAAATGTGAACTTCTTTTGCAACTGTGGCTATTTCTCTTATCTCCAATGCACTAGGTCCGCTTCCAAGTCTGTCGTAGGAAGGCATTCAGTAAATATCGGCAAATTATATTTCTTCTTCTTCTTTTTCTTTTTTCTTCTTCGGCTTTTTATTTTTCTTCTTCCTTACCGGCTAAAGTTTACCTTAAAGTTTCCGCTTCTTCTTCGTTTTCGGAACCTCTGAGTTGTGCGGTGCACATATGCGTTTATCTCAATGCACATAGATATGCACATATGTGTTTCTAAATATGCACATATATGTTTATCTCAATGCACATATGTGTTTATTTCAATGCACATAGATATGCACATATATGTTTATGTATTTATCTCAATGCACATATGTGTTTATCTCAATGCACATATGTAATTATGTTAATGCACATATATGTGTTTATCTCAATGCACATATGTAATTATGTTAATGCACATACGTATTTATCTAATTAATTCACATATATGTTTATTTAATTGGACATTTTTGTTTATCTTAATGCACATACATGTTTATCTAACTGCACACATGTATTTATCTAAATGCATATATTTATTTATCTAACTGCACATATATATTTATTTAAATGCACATATGTGTAATTTCTGAATATTTCAGATTCGACTTTGCACATCAGTAATTTGATATTTTTTTATGAAAATTTCGAAAATTATAGAATAGATTAATATTACTATTTTTAAACCCTAAATTAATGGGATAAAAAGTCCTATCATTTTTAGATCCTTAATTAATGAAATTAAAAATTGTTTTTTTTTTACTCACTTGCTACTTGGAGAGTATAATTCACTCTCCAAATGGGCATACCGTATTAAAAACGCTTAGGCACTCGATATACCAACTGGGCTAACGGTTTGTATCCAATCGAGTTTCTGGGTAGGCTCCATTGACTCTGGCCTGGTTTGAAAACAAAAAAACTTGCTTATTCTTAATTCACTGTTGAGCTGAAGTGCAACTTATGGCTTTTACATTAAAAGATTCCTAATTAAGTATATCTTGTTCTATAACCCTAGCTTCCAACAACCTAAGTGTAACTTTAGTTTTTTTTTTTTTTTTTTTGTCTAGGCTCAGGTATTCGGCCCACTGGCCGACTAATCCTGTTCGAGGCGGGTCCCGGGATTAAGACTTTAAACCTCTCCCAACGCCGTTGCGGAGGATCGAACCTTAGTCCGCCCTTCCAAGTGCCACAAATTATATGGAGCGCCTATGCACTCCTAGCAAGGAGCGCCTATGTGCTCTTATTCATTTTATTATGTTATTTATGCATTTTTTATAATTAAATGTTCATTTTAATTTTTTTATTATTATTGTTGATTTTTAATAACAGTGATAAAAAAGAATATTTAATTTTAAAAAATGAACAAACAACGTAATAAAATGAATAGGCGATCCTTGCTAGGAGTGCATATGCGCTCCATATACTGATTGTCCAAGTACAGCCCCTGACACCACTGCACCAACTGCGCGTTGGTACAGTTGACTTCTTCTCATAATCCATTCTCCTGATAAACTAGGTATAATGTTGTAGTTTTCGATGTTCAATTGTCTTTTCATCATTTAGCATCTCATTATCCACAATTAAAAATATGTATTAATTATAATTATAGTAATTATTTAATATGTATTAATTAAGTTTTAGGTTATAAATTTTAATAATTATGAGATTATTAAGTAAAAATTATGATAATATTTTTGGAAGCGGCTATTTATAAAGCACTCAACTGCTAAATTATTTATGTTTCTTGGAATGCTCATAAGCCATTTTGTTGTTAATATAATTTTTTTTGGAAATTTGGATCTTGAAAAGTTCATTAAAACCATTAAAAGAAATGAGGAAATTTGCTAGGTCTAGAGTGTGCACGGGACATATTCTAAAAGAAAAAGGGTTGAGACTACAACTCCGATAGTTTTCTACTGATCCTGCCCTGAACCAACGTGGAGGAAGTAAATCGCAGGATGTATATCACAGAAGCCAGGGTGGAGAGCTAAATGATAGGCCCGTGGCTTTTAACCCTTATGTCACTCTCACTTGTAACAGAGTCAATTCCACCTTGCGGTGAATCGAACCTTGCTGAGCCCTATCTGCCCTATCCTTTGCCAATTTGATATATGTCCTATCAATTCCACCTTGCAGGACATATTCTAATTTAGAAGAAGTGTGAACATATAATTTTAATTAGTATAGATATTATAGTACTTATATTTAAGATATTTTTAATAAAAAAAAAATTAAACTTATCAAAAATAGAGTGTAAAATAAGAACATAGTTTCTATTTTTGCTTCATCCCATTTGAAAAGCAACCAATTGGCTTCACCCAAAGCTTCCTCCTCCGCTCTTAAATTATGTCACCGCACGGACTCGCTCAGCATCGGAATTAATAAGCTCAGGTCTACCTCCAACCACTCCGAATTGAATTTACTTTACAATCCGAAAGTATCGGTGGTGGCTCCTGTAAGTAGAAGCCTCGAATTTTACCTGAATCTCAACTCCCATGTCTGAATCCTCTAACATAACCGTGTCATTAGCAACACTTACACCCCGAAAGTTGTGTTCTAAGAGGAAGTCCGCGAGTGATTGGTACCCATTCCCGTGGAGGGTTCTGGTGATAAATGTCGAGCCCCTTTGCCAGATCTAAGAAAGGTTTCATCCGTCAAAATTTCCATTTTCATTACTTTTGCATTCGTGTTTAATGCTCTGTAATTTTTTTCAGGTTGTTTTTTTATGAAAGGGATATTTTGAATTAGTACCTGGTTCATTACTTTTTAGGGAGCATGGATAAAATTAGGTTGAGTTAGCTCAGTAATTTCCTATTATTAATTTTAGTTCTATTTGGGAATTCAACATTTCTATCTATATTGCCATTAATTTTGTCCGAAACATGTACCCCATATATTTTGTGTGTGTGTGTGTGTGAGGTGGTAGGTAGTCTTTAGAAGTTCTTTCTTTGAATTCAATTTGCTCCAGAAAAAAATTTTCAACATTTCTTCCACATAGGTTTAGTGCATTACTGCTGTCTTGAGTGGTTACATATTGTTGTTGGTTTAATTTTACACATGTTCAATTCTATTACTTCTATTTCGCCTTACTTTTGATATCCTATGCCACCATCATCCGACTACCATGTCGTGTTAATCTTTAATCTTGTATTATGATGGGCCAATAGAAACAAAAGATTTGAATTTCGACCATAGCTGTATGTTTGGCCCAGTGGGTCAAATGTCACAAGGTCGATCAACATTCTCAATAGAACAAACGGACAGTCCACCCGCAACTTTCACGCATCAAAATGGAGTTGTTCGTACCACCCAAAGGAAAAGTGTTTGTAGGGCTCCTAGGAAATGCTTCCGCAATTTGGATGAGTTTATTTTTACCAAAGAGATGACTGCTTTCATCCTTGAGGCCATGCTTATTAAGGTGAAAAATGGGAGGCCAAATGGTGGGGAGTTCCAAGCGAGTGCTTGGTCAGGGATTCATGAGAAACTTGTTAACAAATTCAAAAAACCCATCAAGTTGGACTCTCTTATTAACAAGGGTCGTAGGATTAAAATGGAGTACTCTAAATTCATGAAGTTGAAAACTGGGCTTACTGACATTGGGTGGAACAATGAGCTCGACCAGTATATATGTGGATGTTCCTATCATAAGGGCATATGTAATGTGGTATATGATACATAACTAGTATTATTGGCTTGAGCATTAGGGATCCGTTTGTTTTTTTTTATGGTTGTTTGGTTTTCTGTAGTTGGTTAACTAGTGTTGGAATGTTAAGACATTGGGGAAGACGACCCAAGGAAATGTTTTGTTGATGTCCGAATACGTAGGGTGTTGGATTTTTTATGATGTCCAATCTTGATTAGCAGTCGTGATTGTAATGGATGGTTAACTATGTATTTTCTTATGTTATATAATATATTCTACTTTAGAAAATTTGTTTTAATCTTCAATGATGAGTGGATATTTGCAGTGAACTACAATCCAAACATACCCGATCGTAAAAAATGGACAAATGATTGCACATAAAATAGTCCAAAAATGGCGAGTATATATCAGCAAACTCAGAAGAACTATGAGTAGAAGAATATTGACATAATCGAATTTTCTTGATATTTTAATACTGACCAAAATATGCAAATATACACAAGAACCATGCACAAACAAGTTTAATACGAGGATTCAATCTTTTTACTTTTGTCACTCTAAGCAAAATCCAAAAAAGAATGACGAAATCTTGTCACTTCTATGGAAGGAACTGAGAAGTCCATAGAGGCACTTTAAGGTTTTCGTCTAAGATTTCGTCCGTCTTTTTTGGGTTTTGCCTAGAGTGACGAAAGTAAAAGATTGAATCTTGGTATTAAACTTGTTTGTGCATGGTCCTTGTGAATATTTGCATATTTTGATCAGTATTAAAACATCAAGAAGATTCGATTCTATCAATATTCTTCTACTCATAGTTCTTCTGAGTTTTCTGATATATACTCACCATTTTTGGGCTGTTTTATGTGCAATCATTTGTCCATTTTTTATGATAGGGTATGTTTGGATTGTAGTTCACTGCAAATATTCACTCATTATTGAAGATCAAATTTTTTTCCTAAAGTAGAACATATATTATATAACATAAGAAAATACGTAGTTAACCATCCATTACAATCATGACTGCTAACCAAGATTGGATATCATAAAAATCCAACAACCTACATATTCGGACATCAACAAAACATTTTCTTGGGCCATCTTCCCCAATGTCTTAACACTCCAACACTAGTTAACAACTACAGAAAACTAAACAACCATAAAAAACCAAACGGAGCCCTATTGCTTAAGCCGATAATACTAGTTATGCATCGTATACTACATTACATATGCCCTTATGGATAGGAACACCCACATTTGTCCTAGTCGAGCTCATTGTTCCACCCAATGCCAGTAAGCCTGGTCTTCAACTTAATGAATTCAGAGTACTCACTTTTAATCCTACGACCCTAGTTAATAAGGGAGTCCAACTTGATGGGTTTTTTGATTTTGTTAACAAAATTTTCATGAATCCCAGGCCAAGCACTCTCATGGAACACCCCTTTATTTGGCCTCCCATTTTACACCTCATTAAGCATGGCCTCAAGGATGAAAGCAATCATCTCTTTGGTAAAAATAAACCCATCCAAATTGTAGAAGAATCTCCTATGAGCCTTACGAACACTTTTCCTTTGGGTGGTACGAACAGGTCCATTTTGATGTGGGAAAGTTGCGGATGGACTGTGAGTTTATTCTAGTGAGAATGTTGATCAACCCTGTGACGATTGACACACTAGGCCAAACATTGAGCTATCGTTCAATACTAGGTCAAAATTCATCTTTTGTTTCTATTGGCCCATCAAATACAAGATTAACGATTAACACACGTGGGAGTCGGATGATGATCGCATAGGATATCAAAAGTAAAGCGAAATAGAAGTAATAGAATTGAACATGTATAAAAGTAAACCAACAACAATATGTGACCACTCAAAACAACAGTAATGCATTAAACCCAGGTGGAAGAAATGTTGAAAACTTTATGCCGGAGCAAATTGAATTCAACAGTAAGTTTGAGATTCTCAATCAAGATGAGAAACTTGTTTCACATAAAAAACTCTCTTCTTTCTCTTCTTTCTTGGTTAGCCTTCAAAGAAAGAACTTCAAAAGACTATCTACCACAAAACAGACCTCTCACTCACACAAAATATACAAAGAACATATTTCGGACAAAATCAATGGCAATTAAGATAGAAATAACTGAAAAGTTGATTTCCCAAATAGAACTAAAATTAATAATAGGAAATTACTGAGCTAACTGAACCTAATTTTATCCGTGCACCCTAAAAAGTAATGAACCCGGTACAAATCCAAAATGTCCCTTTCATAAAAAAACAACTAGATCCAGCAACATAGAAAATCATAGAGCATTAAACACACATAGACACACACAAAATTGTGCATATACTCAATGCAAAAGTAATGAGAATGGGAATTTTAAAGGATGATACCTTTCTTAAATTTGGCAAAGGAGATCAACAATTATCACCTGAACCCTCCTCAGGAATGGGTACCCAATCACTCACGGACTTTCTCTTAGAATGCAGCTTTCGGGGTGTAAGTCTTGCTAATGGAATGGTTATGTTAGAGGATTCAGACATGGGAGTTGAGATTCAGGTCGAGGGCTTCTATTTATAGGAGCCAACACCGATACTTTCAGATTGTAAAGCCAATTCAATTCGGAGTGGTTGGAGGTAGGCTGGAGCTTATTAATTCCGATGCAGAGGGAGTCAATGCAGTGACATAGTTCCGATGCAGAGGGTGTCAATGTATATATGTAAAATTAAAATAATGTTTGTAAGATGATTTGATGCGAAAGGTGAAAATATGCATAGTATAGGGATATGTTGGTGGATAAGAAATCACTTTGTATCGACTCCGAGCCTAAAGCAGCGTAAAGGAAGCTAGCTCTAGGAGGCTAGAGATTAATGGAATCCGTAGCGCAAATAACATATCGATGCTAGCTGCTCTGATCTCCCTTACTCGACGATCAAACGCACGTTAACATGCATGATCAGGAACAGTCCAATTAGTCCCCAAACGGCCAAACCTTTATAGTACCCCAAGCTCAAGCTCTTAATTAAGAAATGGTATATTGATGGATGTCCAAATATATATCCCCAAGATGCAAAATGGGAGGAATTGTTTTAATTTGACTGTCCAAGGTTGACATGTAGCAGGAGGTCGCGGCCTGCACAACTGTTTAGCCGATACAGGAGCTGGGGGGGGTTGCTACCAGCTAGCTGGTCTTATCCATTTTCCTTTCTTTTTATTTTCCTCACTGAATTGCTGAATCAAACATAACGATAATATCTATGAACTAGTGAATCTTAATTAGTCTACAGTGCGGTGTTATATATTTTCTGGAAGAAGAACATAATTTACATGGGCGTGGTTATGTTATGTACGTGATTCGGAACAAGTCCTAGGAGCCTATACATGGCAAGTCCACCCTAGAAAGCTATATGTTCCATGAACAAGTTTTATAACCTGATCACATCATGCATCTCCTTGAATATGTAACTTGCAGCAGCAGCAAGTTTTGTGGGAATCACTGCCTCGAAGCTCTACTCCAGGTATAACCAAACCTTACTTCCCGGTGGAATGTTATCTTAATCTCCGTTGTTTTTCTGGCTTGCATTTGAAGTGCCAAAGGCAAATTTCCTTCCAACCATGTTTACCCTCCTCATAATCGATGAGTTGGCAGAACTTTTAGGCTGACGACGGACAGACTTGGGCAACGAGTCGTTTGCTAATCATAACATATCTTTTTTGGTCCTGGCCTTGTCCAAACGTGCTTTTCGGACAGCTTCTTGAATTTGTCTTTCGTGCTCTTTCAGCATGTCATCCATGTTTCCCCCCGGTGGCATCAATGGCCCAGAAAAGAGGATCCTGTTTCTCTTTACATAACCCTGATATGACAAAGATAAAATGGTCAGCCATTCTGGAAAAAAAGCATGGGTAAAGAGGGATGAATGTGAGAATACACGTGTGCAGAAAGCAAACTTGAATCGGCTTTATGTGCTTGGAACAAAGTTACACATTCTGTCTTGCAATCAGTTGCAAATGAATCAATATATATATATATATATATATATATATATATATATATATAGATAGATATCCATTTCATCTTGTTTGCGAAGATTGATAATTAATTTGATGACCCATAAACAAAGAGTTATTTGAAAAGATTGATAAATTTGATGATCCATTCATCTTGTTTGAAAAGATTGCAATCAGTTGCATAATTACTTATATTTTATGATGAACATACAATCAGCTTAAATGTAAGTTTCTATGTTTACTAAAGGTAAATCAATTCGATGAAATGGCATACTTAGAAGTCTCAAGTCGGAGTTTATTATTCCACCGTATGAAATTGTGTTCCAAAAGAAACTTATAAAAGGCAATTAATATGATCATACTAAGCTCAGAAGTAACATAGCTACAGATGTCTGTTTACGTACCATTTCCTTGGCAGTCGTATTTTCTTCCTTCTTTGAATGATTGTGTGACAATTCTGCCGTGACTTGAGGCATGTGGGATCTCTGCCTTGAAAGCGAGGCGTCATGTCGTGAGTAGCCGTATGTTTTCCCCGAACCCGCATGACCAGAATCATCCTTTACTTTCTTGCTCCATGAATTATAACCTGCACTTGGGTGGATCATTGAATTGGAATGTGAGTATCCATTTTTCACCTTTCCTCTGGGTGCCTCAATGGGAAAGCCATTTCCACTTTCCTCTTGGGGATTGTACTTCACGCTAATGCATTTGCTCGACTGTCCCTGCAGTCCGGGTTAACCACAAAGTATAAGTGATAGAGACCTGAAACGCGAGACTAATTAAAAGATCAATCAATCTTTGAACATAATGCATGATAACATACCTGTCCTTGACCACTGAATACTGGCGTAGGTACTCCCTTGGTTTCCGTGCCATCCCTTCTAACTGATTCAGGCCCACGAGCATTCCCAGGTTCAGCTTTCCGCCTGGAATTAGGAAAACGAGAACACAAAACATTACATAACATTTGCCAAAATAAAAATAAAAATTACGAGCATCATTTTGAAGACAGATGATAAGAGTAGATGATCATTGTTCTCTAACAAACTTTGACAAACATGTTTGGTTCTTCAGCTACTTTTTGTAGGCTTCATCCCCATAACCAATCTAAGGTCCATGAGCAAAGTGGGTATTGTCAGTTCTAAGTTTGCACTTTGGAGTGCTAAAGCATGTTAAGGATTGAAAGAAGCCAGATGTTCTGAGAAAAACAAAATGGCAATGCCAGACTGATGAAGAATAGTTTTGAAATTCCATCTACACAGAGCAGTCCTGACTTAAGGTGACGTAGCACCACTAGACAGGAATTCAGCCCAACTCAGTATCATTAACACTGCTCAGCAAGGATTATCGTTATACTTAAGTGCCATTTATTTGGGCATGTTCCTAAGCGTCTGATTGGATTAACTTTCAAGTAGTTTTCTACTGTTGTTGATCAGAGTCTGGATTGAAACCTGAAGCATAAAATAACTTGGGAACAAATGGATACAGTGACAAAATTTATGTTACTCAAACTGAATTTCCATAGAGGATTCATATCTTATACCTTCTAGCTTCCTCTTCTCGAAGCTTTGCATCAAATTCCTTGCTTGGGGGATATTTTGGTAAGCTGGATGGATCACAAGGAAGAGGCTTTGTTGTGAAGAACTGAAAAAGAAAAAAAAATTGAAAATGATGTTACCAAGCAGTAGTATACTTCGGATAAAGTAAATGAACGTCTGGAAAACTCCAAGGGAAAAGAGTCCTAAAATCACCTCATTAGAAAGGGCAGAAACAGCAGTACCACGCTGCTCTGGCTCCACTGCAAGAAGAATGTCTACAAGAGCCAAAGCTGAAGCCGGAAAGTCTTTGAATGTCTCAGCAATGCGGCGCTTATAAGGTTGATGTGGCTTAAAACTAGTAGAATGTGGCAACTTCGATTTACTCCAGTACTCATCTGAGGGTGAACCACAAAGTTTAAAGATCTTATGCATTTGCTCAACCTGAAAATGTTTATATGTTTACTCCGTCACTTAGAATGCTCAAACAAAAAAAGGAATATAGATGTGCAAAATCAAAGTAGTTTGAAATATCAACTATAGGATACATGTCATTAAATTTAGCGTATAAAGTTGAAAAAGAAGAAAGTGGATAGTTAGGATCAAGTGAGAAAGAAAACAAGCAAACCTCGGTTCTTCCTGGCATGATAGGCTTCCCAGCAAATAATTCTGCAAGGATGCAACCGGCACTCCACATATCAATGGCAACGCCATATTCTGTTGCACCAAGTAAGAGCTCAGGAGCTCTATACCACAGGGTTACAACACGACTAGTTAATGGTTGCTTTTGATCAGGCTGGTAACATGTCGCCAGACCAAAATCTCCAATTTTCAGAATTCCATTGTCGTCAAGTAGAAGATTAGAACCCTTGATGTCTCGATGCAACACCCCACGACTGTGGCAGTGTTCCAGTCCACGAAGCAATTGTTGCATATAGCATTTAATCTACATGTGCATTCAGTAAAAATTCAAGATGAAGAGCTAAATGGAGCAAATACATGGCAGAAAAATAAATGGGGTGTCTAACTACTAATAAGATGGTATATTTAGTATTTACATGCACACACACACACACACACACACAATCTATATAAGCAGAGGAAATGAGATCTAGATACCTGAGACTCGGTAAACTTGATCATGGGTGCTGCTGCAAGCCCAGCAAGATCATGCTCCATATACTCAAACACAAGGTACAAACTGCCCGAGATCCTTGATGTAACTAGAGCCTCCAGCTTCATGACATTTGGGTGGTCTAATTTACGCAATATAGTAATTTCCCTAGCCATAAAGCGAACACTTTCTGGATCCATATTAACAAAGCGCACTTTCTTCATGGCAACAATTTTACCAGTATTAAGGTCACGGCCCTTATAAACACTACTGTAAGTACCTTGACCAATCTGCATAAACAAAAATATCAACTTTATTAACAAGTGATAAAACAATAAATACTTCGCCTTGACATGAATGAACTCATGAGGTCCATACATCAAGGAACTCATGAGGTCCATGGGCCAAAAGAGCAACTGAATATCTCTTCCCTTTGAAAAATGTATGAATTCTGATCTTTTCTTGTAAACCATCCAAATATCCTCATTCTATTTGAAAAATGTAGGAATCCTAACTTTTCTTATAAACTTCTATTTTGCTGCATCCTCAAAGTTATTTGATCAACCTATTAGCATCTCAATTCCAGGCAGTCTGATTTTAACTTAAAACAAACTGAACTGATAAATTATGCTACATATGGTAGGTAGAACAGGTACGAAAAAGACAAAGCGGAAGAAATAATGTAGGTTATAGAACTAACTTTGTTTAACTTCTCGAAAGATTCAGCACTACGAGGAACCCATCCATAGATGGCCTCACTAGCAACAGAAGTTAGCCACGATGGCCATCCTGCTGCAATTTGTTCAATTTCAACAGCACTGGGAATGCGTTGGATTGATGTTTGCGCAATTGGTAGCTGTCCGCTTCCTCCACTGCCTTCCATATCAAAAGTAGCTCGTCTCCGATGTCCCTCCTTGGGTCTTTCAATAATTCTTGTTTTCGAGTCTTCCTGAACCTCCTTCGCAGCAGGAGGCGGCGGCTGCATAATTCCATGCTTGGACATTGAATCATGAGTGGACCCATCACGACTTCTACTATTCAGTTTCTCTAATACGACCTCCTCTTTGTTCGCTGGAGCCACCACTTGAACCAGCTGTTTGCTCGGCTCCTTGGTCCCCTCAGTTTCTCCACCATTCTTCTCATTGCTTGATCTTGAGCATATACTACCCATATCTGTCAAGAAACGCCTCCTCGCCGTTTTTTCTTTTCTATCCAACAGGCCGATGGCGTCTAAGTAGCCTCAATTATGTTTAATCTTCCTCTATACAACTGATCAATTTCCAATTCCTTGAACATCTTCAAATACCTGATCAAGGTTTTTCATGGGGGTAACATGGTAATCCCTATATCTAATCTGGGTAGCATTCGCCGGCCTCAGATATGAGCCAAAAATTCGCAAGCTACATTTGGAATCCGAACATTGTTCATTGCTTTTGTATGTTTTGGGGAGACCCAAATGCAGAGAATTGATCTCCAAACATGTATTACATACCTTCCACCCTTTCAAATAATGCAAACCAAAAGTTCACCCCTAATCAAAATGTTTTAGGATCATCCAAGTAAAACCCAATTCTATTTACAAAGGCGCACGTGCCAGGAATGATTGGAGAATCCTAATCCTCCAAGAACAGATTTGAAAGGGGTGATTGAACAAGACTTAACAAATACCTTTTCTTACAATTGGGGAAAAAGATAATCCTAAACTTATAAATGTGATTCAGAATAACAGTAAGAAAGGTAAAATTATGTACAGAGAATCTATGGCTAAAAGTTTTGGTTAGAAAATGATTGAAAGAATTGGTTTTGAAATATAGAATTTAAAAGAGAGGATAAAAATTCAGCATGGGTGTCAGAAACCCAGACCAGACCAGAAATCTTGCATTACAAAGACATGAATTCCAAATTCAGAAGAAACACATAAAAAATCAAATCAAATAAAAATAGTATAATAAATAAATATATGTAAAGATGTTAAATATGTATATCTTATTTATCTTGATGATGCAGGAGCTTCTGGCCAAGGTTGTTGAGGCACCTAGAGGGGGATTCTGGGTTCCAAAAAAAAAAATTATCTTTTGTTGAATATTATCTGTTTAATATTATTCATTAATTTTTTTTATCTAATTTAATTTGTAATTATCACAAAAAAAATATTCTAAATCATGAAAAGAAATTATTAAGTGAATAAAAAAGGGGTAAAAGAATTTTTAAAAAAATTACCTGACAGATGTGGATGAAAAGTGAAAAATCTTTATGAATATTGACCAAAAAAAGATTCAGCAAAAATTGAAGATGAATGATGTTAATTGGTTGGTCTCCCAGATCTGGAGAGAGAAAGAGAGAGACTACCTAGCTAGCTCCAAGAAATGCGAGCTACCAGAGATCATGATCATCCTTCCCGGCTCTCTCTGGTTGGCATGCGCTCTGGCGTTAAATTTTTTTTTTGAACGTACCTATAAATTATAAATTATGTATTTATCATGAATATTAAATATATAAAAATTATATTATTATCATATTTATAATTATTATGTATATTTTATATTTATATTATCTACATAATTTATAATTTATATATATATTTAATTGAAAAATGAACACTCGTAACGTTTGGTATAATTTTCACCACTCTCTATGACTTGAGAGTTGAGACCCAAGTAACATTGAACCGGGAGCTATCTATAATCCAATCCTCAGTTTTAAAAAAGGGACAACTTCACAAATGGTCCCTGAACTTTCCCGAAATCCACAGATCGTCCCTGAACTTATGAAATCAATGAAATTGAGATAAGTTGGTGATTTCTGGACAAATCAAGGCCGGCCGTGAATTTTCCGTCCGGCTCCTCCGTTAGTGAGCCCGTGCCATTCACGTGGCCTTACAACCGAGGGTAAAACAGGAACATCCATTATACCCAAATCATATATGGGTGTATTAAGTTAATTAAAACTTACTATTCAGGGCAAAGAACGATTCGTTCGTTTAGGGTTTATACAGAAGATCCAAGAGACGAAGAAAAGTACGAAATCTAGGGCAACGAATCGTTCGTTCAGTCGATACAGAAGAAAGATCGAGTTTCATTGCTAGGGTTTGTTCGTCAGTGGGTTAGCAGTGGAGAAATTAAGTCTTTTGGGTTGTGGTTTGCTGGAGAGAAAGTTAGG
>JAOWAN010000043.1:8460897-8472839 GCA_028566635.1 Lobelia cardinalis
ACTGCGCGTGTTGATCACTTGCTGGGAAGGGTGGTGCTTCTTATTAGGTGCACCTAGGTGCCCCTAATACTAATTGCACTTTCTGCCACTAACATTCTAATTATATATTGATCCTGGACCAATTTTTTAAATTCATTTTCTAATAAGTTGTGCCATAAACTTTTTTTAATACTAATTCTTTATATGTATAGAAGTAATTGTATTTTTTTTAATAGCACAAGAACACCAATTTAGGTAAAACGTTTTTCCTGTTTTTAATTGGTCACAAATTCAAATTACTTAAAAAATAAATAAGAAATTACTAATAATTTTTTTTACTTTATTTTAAGGTTCACCACTTATTATCCAACAAAAGCTAGCTAGTATTCCCTCTGTTCCACAATAGTAAAATTTTTAGACTAATGTACATATATTAAGAAATAATATATATTAATTAATTTATTCTAATTAAATAATTTTTCTTTTTTTTATCATAAAAGAGATATGTATAATTAATAATTATTAATAATTGAAAAAATATGAAAGTAATTTAGAAAAAATATAATTAATACTAATTTAAAAATTCTAAAATAATAATTATTTTGAAATAATTTTTAATCTCTAAAAAATTTATTATTATAAAACGGAAGGAGCAGTAAAAATATAACAAACCGTCCCTTACAATATCGTCATTAATAAACGGAGCTTCTGCTGGCCCCCATTCTAATTCTAGCATTGGTTTTTTAAAAATTGTCATTTCCTACTAAAATGGTCAAAGCTCATGGTTACTGGGTGGAAATTTCATCGATCTCCACATGATTCATCCTCCGGCCTGCAAATCTGCGCTTAATATAAAGGAGCGCTATTAAGGCAAATTAATTATACTCTTTAGTTAGGAGCGTGAATTCCCCTTAATTTGCGAAATTTATGAAACGGTTTTCTTAATTTGCGAAAACGATGCCAACGATATGTTCATTTTATATATCACTATTATTCATTTGATTAGTCATATATTTATTACTTATTATAATATTTATTTAATTTAATGGTATGTTCATTTTATATATCAAGAGTGTTCATTTGTATATAGCAATTATAGTGTTTTATGCTATATTCATTTTATAAATGAGATGTATTCATATAATACAAATGTTGTGTTCATTGTTTAATTAAAATTTGTTCATTACATAAGTGATGTATTTTTATTAAAAGTAGACTGTGTTCATATTATCATGTGTTCATTTTTATATATGAGCATGTTCATTCATTATATTATTTTATTCATTGTATATAAATAAACGTGATTTGTTTTTATTAAAAATAGATTGTATTAAATAAAAGTAGACTGTGTTCATATTATCAAACTTCTGTATTCATTTTTATATATGAGCATGTTCATTCATTATATTATTTTATTCATTGTATATATATAAACGTGATGTGGTTTTATTAAAAATAGACTGTGTTCATATTATCAGACTGCTATGTTAATTTTATTAAATATTAATGTTCATTGATAATGTATTTTTTATTCATTAGTTGTATTTTATTTTATTCGTGTTCATTAATTTACATTCTTCATGTTCATTATATTTATTATTAATATTCATTAAATCTATTGTTCATGTTCATTAGCTGGAGTAATCGTAGAAATATGAATTTTTTTCGAATTAAATTTATGAGATTTTGGAAAAAAAATTAAATTTCTATAATTATTATGTAATAGAAAAAAATAAATTATAATTTCATAAAATTAGGAATCAATTTGATTGATTTACATAATTATTTTAGGAATTATGAAAAAAAAAATATCAATTCTTAAATTTTAGGAATTAATTATATTTAAATAAGAAAAAAAAAATGAGAGGGGACGGACGCGTGAGGACATTCACAGACGTCCCTGTCGTGAAGCCCACGACGCTTAATATACTAACCGCCTCCGGCCATCTCAAAATGAAAGTTGGACTTGCATGTACCAAATTGTTGACTTTTATTCACATGTGTCCAACCCCACTTATCCATATTTTGTGGCAGCACCGCAGCACACTCTCCTAAACCAGATGAAACAAAAAATCTTACCCACTCCCGTAGACCAATCTCAAATAAAAATTTAAAAAACGTACCTTAATTGAAACCTACGACTAATGCAAATTTTTTTATATGGCCGGATCTATATATAAATCACAGCACTACCATACAATCCAATGTGCCCATCACCCAAAACAAAACCATCAAAAGCTATCCCTTGTGGTGATTTTCCGATGGGGCAAGAGGTTCCTCGTCATGGTGGCTCAGTTGCTTTGGTTGTAGGTGTGACGGGCATGGCTGGATTAAGCATAGCCGAGGCTTTGAAAAAGGAGGACACGACACGAGCTGGCGGCCCTTGGAAAGTATACGGCACAGCTAGGCGCGCCATGCCCGAATGGTTCCCAACCTCCACAATCGATCGTTACATAGCTTTTGATGCAACCGACTATGAGGATACAAAGGAGAAATTATCTCCATTGTCTAGTGAAGTTACCCATGTCTTTTGGGTTGCTCTTCAAGTAGGTGCATCGGAAGATGTCAACATCTCCGTCAACACCACCATGCTCGGAAACGTTCTTAACGTTCTGCTCAAATCGTCCCCCTCTCCCTCACTACTTCATGTCACTCTTCAAACCGGTACGTACCTATTTTGGGCAAAATCTATATATGGCCTCATTTATTCTTTTATGCTCGAGAGGGCATGAGAAGGAATTGAACGTGAAAATTTACCAAGATGATAATTATAAGCCATATTTCACCATATGCTTAAGAATAAAACTTGGTTCTAAATTTTTTTCAGGAACAAGTTACTACATGGGGCCAGCACATATGTACTCTGACAACGAATTCATCCCGCACGAGCCGCCATTCAAAGAGGACATGCCCCGTTTGCCTTACAAACACTTCTATTACCCTCTAGAGGACCTTGTGGCTTCATTCTCCCCCACTCTCACATATTCAATTCATCGTCCATCTATCATCATTGGTGCATCTTCGCGTAGCATTTACAACGCGCTCCTTACTTTATCTGTCTACGCAACTATATGCAAACACGAAGGTTTGCCATTTAGGTAATTAACCATACCTCTTGGTTATATATACGCGCTTCAATAAAAATCTAAATATTATAGGATTAGTAGGAATCATCGATATTGTAACGAAAATTGCTATTGTATTGACGCAGTATCGAAAATTGCTACTATGTTCGTGAATTCACGAATACGATGTAGGAAAAATTTATTAATTCACTAACACGGTAGCAAAAAATTTATTGTGTTTGAAAAGTTAACGATCAAGATTGATTTCTACGATATTTATATTCTCATAATCATTTGAGCGGCTATATATATATATGTGTGTGTGTGTGTTTCTTGTTCTTAAATATATATGGAATTAACTAATATTCTCACTAATTATAGGAAGTTAGCAATGTTTTCATATTTATTTTTTTAAAATATTCTCATTTTTTATTTTTTAATATTTATTTGGAGGGGTAAAAATGTCAAATCATATATTTAAAAAGTATTTATGCATTTAATGCAAATAAAAAGTAGATATGGGATGATTAAAATATTGATTAACGTAATAATTGAGATGATTAAGTATTAAGTATATTTTTTCTATACACGATTTTAATATTTTTACCCTTTCAAATAAATATTAAAAATTAAAAAGTGAGAAACATTTTGGAAAAACAAATATGAGGATATCGCTAACCTTCTATAACTAGTGACGATATTAGCTAATTCATATATATATATATATATATATATATCGACCATATACAGCAAATCTTATGTATGATAAATGATGAACTAGTTAATTGTTGATATGGTGATCTAATAGATTTATATATGTCCTAAAAAGGTACTTTGGAACAAAATACACATGGGAGCATTTTTGCGATATGTCAGATGCGGGTGTTATAGCGGAGCAGCATATATGGGCAGCAACCTCAGAGAAGGCAAAGAACCAAGCTTTTAACTGCGCCAACGGGGACTATTTCACGTGGAAGAGCTTATGGAAGTTGATGTGCGACATTTTCGACGTCGAGTTCATTGCGCCGCCGTTCAAAGACAAGGAGGATCATATTCATGTCGAAAATAATTTTGATATTGTGGAAGAAATGAAAGGGAAGGAAAAGGTTTGGGAGACCATTGTGGAACAAAATGGTCTGTGCAAAACCAAGCTGGAGGAAATCACTTGTTTTCCAGCACTTGTGAATGTGTTGCGCTTCACCATCCAGCATGTCTCCAGCATGAACAAAAGCCGCGATTTAGGCTTCCTCGGCTACGCAGATACGTTCAAGAGTATCAGGATGTGGGTGGGAAGACTTAGAGCTATGAAAATCATACCCTAAAAGGCCTAATTTTATCATCATGTCATGATTTTTAATGGTTTGTTCCATTTGTTTCAAACGTATCAAGACTTTTTTTTTTTAAAAATAATTTTGTTATAAATTTCTTTGGTGTTTGTTTTAACGCAGTTCATTTCAAACGAACTGTTCGATGTAAAATTTATAGTATAAATTTATGCGGTCATGAACAGTTGAGTGAATAATTATTTTTTAAAATGTTCGGAGAAAGGAGAGGGGAACATTTGTACGTTGGTATGCTGATTGGTTAAAGTGTTCAGTTCTCATGATTTCAAAATTGTGTATTTTCTCTCTGTATAATGAATTTAAATTTTGTATTTTTAATCTTTAAATTTTAATAGTATAAAATATATTTTTCTAACGAATCGTTAAAGGACACGGGCTTTCAAAACAGCGCGGTTTCACTAGTTAATTACATAAGCAAAATGGGTTGGGTATATCCCCTCCTTTTTATAATATATGACATTTTAAATTTGTGAATATATATTTAAAAATAATATATATTAAAATATTTATTTTTATTGAATAATTTTTTAATAATAAAAATTAAATATAATTAATGATTATGATTATGAATATTTTTATTTTTATTATTAATTCTTTTATTTCGTGAATTCATATTTATTATATATTTTTGTTTAAAAATTAATAAATATTGTTTATTACTTTTAATTTATTAATAATATGTTTGAAATTGAGTGTGTTAGGTCACAATTTTAATTTTTTTTTTGTATTTATTCTTTGTTTTATATTAAAACCGAAAATTAAAATATTGAAATTATAGTTTCGAAAGTATTTCGAATCGAATTTCGAGGTCCGAAAGTTGGACCAAAAAAAAAAAAAAATCGTTATAAAATAAAAAAAAATTCGAATCGTATTCATAATTTTCGGCTCCAATTTTCAGCGCATTACTCCGTCGAAGCACGGAAGAAGAGCAAAATGAGAATAAAGCAAGAAAAGGAAAACAGCCAAAATTTGTCAGTATCGAGGAGAGAGAACTCAAAACATGCAGAAGTTCCAAGTAGACTTCCATCCGTCAGATGGAAAGCCTGCCACCCCCACCTCCACCGCCACCGCCACCACCTGGCTGCTGTTTGAGTATGACATCATCGTTTTCTTCAATTCGATCCATTTACCCAAAAACCCCCATCTCTGTTTTGTTCTTCTTCTTCTTCTTTCATAATAATTAATATTATCTGTATTGTTTGGGGGGTACTGGTTTTAATTAAGAAGTGGTGAAGAAGGGGGCCGGCCGGAAAGATGGATTTGGTGAACAGTGTGCTGAATTGGGTGGTGCCGCCGGCGAGCTTGGTGATGCTGGCCTTTTCGTGGCCGGCGATGACCTTCGTCAATACTTGTGAACGTCTTTACAATTCCTTCTTCTCCGAAAACATGGACGACAAAGTTGTTGTCATCACCGGCGCTTCTTCCGGCATTGGCGAGGTCTGTTGTAGTCTTTTACATAAATACCCTTTTACTCTGTTCATACTCCATACTATGCTTCCATTCCCTCCACAAAAATAATTGCATTTCAAATACTCCATCCGTTTCGATTTAATCGTTAGTTACATGTCGCCTGAGCTTTATGTCACTCTCAGGACAATTAAAACCAAAACGGAGGGAGTACTAAGTAAATCGGAACGGTTGAGTAAGACCAAGCCGGGATCCAACTATGACAACCCCAGTTGAACACATGCAATTTTACCCTTATAATTTACCAATATTGCCGCTCAAATGAGAAAATTAACAATGTCAGTCCTAATTTAGTACAAACACTTGTCGCAAGTAACTATAATTAGAACTCTAAAAGAAAAATAATGAAATCTAGAGCAAGTTTTAATGATGAGGAATTCACTCAATGGTATTGAGAATATTGTAAGTTTGTAACACACTTGTTATGTTTTGTTCGATCATCTGTTCCATTGACCTTGGTGTATTCACTTTTTACGAATAAGAATATCTCAGCAACCAAAAAAGAAGTTAATTATTCAGGTCCAATGTGTTATCATGCGTATGATAACACATGTGTTAATTACGAATAAGAATGTCTTTTTAATTTTTTCTTTTCAAAGATAATAAATAATAGGAGTCCAAAATCAGGAGTAAAAGTACAAATGATGTTATGAGATTGGTACACATGCCGTTAGTGGTTAATTCAAGTATGGTGCGGTTGGTACCATTACGTATGTGAAAGGTTGAGATTTGTGAATAAGGCAACAAGCCTTCTTTTCAAAGATATGCCTTGACAAGAAGAAACTTCCAGATCTCAATAGTGCAATCACTTCGGATTAACATATCTGTGTATCTTGAGGTTAGCTTCATCTCTCTTCCATAACTATTTGGATGGAGTAACAGTGTAAGGAATGATGCAAGGTGTCAATGTACACCCAATTCATAGTGTTCAGTATCTTTTGAGAAAAAACTCACTTTCTATGAAACTGACGTCTTTTCTTTAATAGACTCCCAAACATTGAATATAGTTCACAAGTTAATTAACTTGTCCATAATGTATAATTTACACGTAGCAACATGAGTACAAACTATGCAACTGTGGGCCATGACCAAGTATCAGCACCCTAAGGCTAAGCTTTTCTCTTTCTGGAGTTACTTTGATGTCTTGTGTTCCCCTCGTAGCAAATTTGTCTCAAGTGAATGACCATGGACTCAATAATTATATTTATATTATTAAACTGTCGGGATCTGAATACACATGCAAGTCAAAATTTTGAAATTTTCATTTAAATGGAAGATATTGAATGTGGTTTCATACGAAGTGATGCTTGTTTGAAATTCACTAAAACTCATCCTATCCTGAATGTCAGCAAATTGCATATGAATATGCAAAGAGGAGAGCAAATCTGGTACTGGTTGCAAGGAGAGAGAACAGGCTGTATGGAATCGGTGAGAATGCTAAACAGTTGGGTGCACGGAACGTCTTGATTATGGCTGCAGATGTTGTCAAGGAGGATGACTGTAGGAGGTTCATCAGTGAAACCATACACTTCTACGGACGCGGTAAGCCCCTACCCCGACCCCACCCACGAACAAAAAGCTATTTGTAAGATTGTCTTGGTAAAGTGATCAAGAAGCTTTTCTAACTAAATAACTAACTAACGAACTAAGTAACTAACTAATGTCTAGTGAAAAAGCCTAACTATCAATTTATCAACTCATTAAGATTCTCTGTTTGTTTATTTTCTTTCTTTTTGGGGCCTTGAGAGGGTGTGACTAGGTGTCAAACTTGTAAAGTTAACATCAACATATAGCATGAAGACAGTGTTCATTAGAACATGGGGCATCACATATACCCCGAGTCTTAAAGTAAAGTGAAATGACATATAAAGTCTTTTGTGCTTCATTGCACCATGAAAGATCCAAGGGTTCCTTTCAGTTGATCCTCATTTATTTTCTTTTACTTCTTTATACTTTTTTCTTTGCAACAGAACTACTATAGAATATGGTGTTTACTTAATTAGTGTGGTTCTTGGCAACAATTGTTGCTTCAGAATGTTAATGTTAAAGCTGGTTTTCCTATCTGCAGTCGACCATCTGGTCAATACAGCAAGTTTGGGGCACACTTTTTACTTTGAGGAAGCTACTGATGCATCTGTGTTCCCCATTTTGATGGTATGCACTGAGATTTGTGTGATTGTAAATAAATAATGTTCTGTTGAACGCTCCTCCTTGTTTAATTTTGTCAATTTTTCAGGACATCAACTTTTGGGGAAATGTCTACCCTACATATGCTGCTCTACCTTATCTACGCCAGAATCATGGACGAATCGTAGTTAATGCATCAGTAGAGAGCTGGTTGCCTCTGCCTAGAATGAGCATATATTCCGTAATTAACTCCCATGGCACCTCCTTTTTGCACTTCAACTTTTATGTACATTTGTTTTATAAAAGGAGAAATTGTTGTGTCTCTTACTGACTGGTCCTATTATTTATCTACTTGATTAGGCGGCCAAGGCAGCCTTAATAAACTTCTATGAGACGTTGAGGTTAGAAGTAGGAGATGATGTTGGAGTTACAGTTGCAACACATGGTTGGATTGGTGCAGAGATGAGCAGAGGCAAATTTATGCTGGAGGAAGGTGCGGAGATGCAATGGAAAGAAGAAAGAGAAGTAAGTTTTCTCCATAGCTATTTTGATGGTGCATCTATCTATTAGGCTCTCTTAATTTTACCCAATACAATAATATCAAAATAATTGGCGCATTGACCACATGTATGTATGCCCATGTAGTGTGCTCCAATATGTTGTTTGTTTTTCTAGTATGGATCTGTCTTTACGATCCTGTCCTTGAAGGATGGAAACAGTTACCCTGCATACTTTTGTGGAAGATAAAAGTGTAGTACTAGTGAAAATAGCTAATAAGATTGACCTATCTTTTAGATACTTGACACTTGTTACTTGTTAGTGTTGATGACCCAAGTGATCGAGACTGAGGCTGAGTTGAGTTGAGATACTTGTTAGTGTCATTACTTGTTATCAAGGGGATGTTATCCTAAGGAGTGCAATCTATAATCCAATCACACTATTACCATGTTGAGAACCAAAACTAAATAAACATTATCGGCTCATACAATTTCGTATGATATTAGTAAGAATGGATCAATGTTTTTGAGAAATGTCTGCCATGACGAATTCATATATTGCATTTTATGTCATTGAGAAGAGAAAATATATGTGTCTGTGACAGCTTTGTCAGTGCCTTTAAACTATATGAGCCTCAACCCCTAGGCTGCCATAGAACGGCAGTACATAGCTTTCTCGCTGCCTTTCCATATATGAACGTGTGAACTGCTGACTACTACTCTCCTATAGAAGAATTCCCTACGGTTTAATTTCGTTGGGATGACGTTAGTAGCTTTGGAGGGAACGCGTCTCTCATTTCGCTGGGTTTGACATTTCTGTTAATGGTAGTCTATAGAATGCTGGTTGTTCCTTTCCCCAACTTCCTACGTTAAGACATCTGGAGTTGAAAGAGGGATGGAATCAGGCACTAACCACTGAAAATAGTTTACCAGAGTGCAATATGAATCATACTACCGTTGGTCTTCTTCTTACGGATATTAGCTATGCTTTAGAGTGTTGCACTTCTAATTTTCATCTAAAATTAAAACAAAAATAAAAAATGAATGCATTGCTGAAGGTACACGCAGCTGGTGGTCCAGTGGAGGAGTTTGCAAGGTTGATTGTATCTGGCGCATGCCGGGGAGAACCATATGTGAAATTCCCAAGCTGGTACGATATATTCCTCCTATACAGGGTTTTTGCACCAAACGTTGTGAACTGGACCTTCAGAGTGCTATTTGCAAGCAATGGAGGAAGGAGGACTTCTTATATTGGTACAGGCAGACCTCTTTTAGAAGCTCCTTCTCCGAGGAAACTTCTTATGGGTCCTGGATCACCGCGAGTTGACTGAGGAAATAAAAGCTTTCGCATCATCTTGATTTCCATTTGTTTCTTCTGCATTCTGTTGTGTCAAAATTTTGTTGAGAACTGTTGGAGGATGTCGAATATTTTGCCTTTTACGACTTTTCTGAATAATCGGTGATGTGGCTTTTGGTTTTATGTTCTTAGAGTACACTTGCGTTTGGCTTTAAGGTGCGGGGTTTTGAGTTTGAGTTTTTGTATTTTTTTTTTTTGGCTTTTAATCCAAGGCATAAACTTGGAACATAAATTATCCAATTACACAACAAAATAATTAAATGCATTCAACTACATTTTAATGCAACTCAAATTTGCAACAACACGGATTTTAGTGTGCAGTTCTTGAGAACATAATGACAAGTACCAATTTTTGTGATTGCAAGTATGCGCTGTTCTTGGAGATTTACTTGTAAACTTTTTTCGAGGTTTATCGTACTGCTCTGAGATTCACTACTCTGACTTGCCGGAGTGGCCAATGACACTAGGGTACTGGACTGAGATTTGACTCGGTGGAGCGGTCGATGAAATTAAGGCACTGAGATTCGCGACTCCGACTTGCCGGTTAGGACTTGCCGGAGTGACCAATGACACTAGGGTACTGGACTGAGATTTAACTCGGTGGAGCGGTCAATGAAATTAGGGCACTGAGATTGGCGACTCCGACTTGCCGGTTAGGACTCGCTTTGTCGCTCGATCACTGGGAATTGAAGGGGGCGGGGTGCGTGCAGGGTTCAATTCAGTTTCATTTTTCTTTTCAAGAGTGGGCGGGCGCGTTTGTTCGTAGGATGCAATTCATGTCAAGCGTACTAATAAAATTGTTTCGTAGGATTCGATTCGATTCATGTCAAGCGTACTAATAAAATGACGGTCCTTTCACACTTGATGAAATTAGGGCCGTTAGTTAGTGGGTCGATTCGTTGAACTGTCCTGCACCGCTCCGCTAAATTTGAAAAATTGTGGTTAATTGATTAGGCGGAACGGTTTTGACGGTTCAATATTTACGCGGGTGGATAAGTGGATTGATTAATTTTATGCAGGTTCACCCGCGTACCCGCATAATAAATTAATTAAAAATTATTATTTTTTTATTTGTACGATACATACATAATACATAAACATTACTCTTCTCGTTTAGCGATTAAATTAATTAAAAATTATTATTTTTTATTTCTACACTGCTCGTCTCGTTTAGCGATTAAATGTTTTAGGGGTTGTGTTTGACTCACATTTAGTTAATTGTAGAGAATAAAAATTTGAACTTTATATGTCAATTTTAGTTTTAGTGATTAAATATGTTAGGGGTTGTATTTTTACCCCGTCATGATTTATGAAAGTAATTATCTACTAATTTAGATTTTTGGTTTTGAATCAAATTGGGGCATCACTAATGATCAAGCATGAATTTCAATTAATTTTCAAGTTGAGTTAGAAAATTGAAAAATCTTGACAGAATTGAAAAAATCGCATAACATGTCCGACCAAACCGCGGATTAGGCGGTGCGGGTAAATTACCTTTTGCGGTGCCGTGCAAGCAGGTTGAAATAAAACTGCGTAATCCGCCTCACGCCCGCATTAATACCCTTAGACGAAATGAGCTCGTTTTATAGCAATTTTTTTTGTTAGGAGAGAAAGCAAGGCAAATTGGACTTCGGATTTGGGCCGAAAAATCGGAACAATGTATAAAGATGAAGGAAAAAGGATCAGAGGAAATAGCCTGTTGTCCAATTTCCCAAAAGTCAGCATTGCACATTTTTTTCAAAACACTGTTTAATTAGTGGGTTGCTATACGCCGTCCCCCATTTTTTCGATACCGTATTTCTAATGCCGAAAATATCCCTACAAAAAAAAAAAGGGCAGCCAAATCGCACAAGGCAATCTGTAAGATTCAAGCGGCAATGGCGAGTTGTAGGGGACCAGCGCTGTCCAAATCGCCATAGCCATTACAGCTCTATCTCTCCTCCTGTCCTTCTTTATTTGATCCATATATGTAATCACAACAAACTGGAAGCAAAACAGGGCAACACCTTGAGGAGGAGGAGGAGGAGGAGGAAGAAGAAGTATCACCCAATTGGGGGAACCATTTTCAATCAGATTACATAAAGCTTCATACACACACAGAATCTGA
>JAOWAN010000043.1:8472939-8490882 GCA_028566635.1 Lobelia cardinalis
AATCACTCAACTATATACGTTTTTTACATTCAATCACCGAAGTATTTTTTTAATTATTTATCATCATCGAACTTTCATTTTTCTGTTGAAAGGTCATTCCGTTACATTTTTCCGTTAATAGGTTGTTAAGTCGCTTATTTTGAAGGGTAAAATGGTTCATCATATCAAAATTATAATTTTCAAGTAGAGGGTGCTTTATAAAACTTTCAAAATTTAAAGGTTATATTTATAAAATTTAAAGGTTAAAATAAGTACTCCTCTTAGTCAAAATTAAAAAATATTTACTTTAGTTAAATTTTATCCTAATTAAAAATCTTAACTTTAATTAAATTTTATCTTAATTAAATATACCTTAGTTAAATTCTATTTTAGTTAAATATACCTAAATTATAATTAATACCTTTATTATAATTAATACCTTAGTTAATCATACCTTAAATCCTACTAATTTCTTAATTAAAATTTTCTAATTTTCTTAATTAATTCCTAAAACCGTATCTCTACCAACCACCACCACCATTCCCGCCACCCCCACCACCATCATCTTCATCACGCACCACTACCTAAAATCGTCAAAAGCCACCATCTCCACCACCAGTTGCCACCCACAACCACCGACACAAATCCAGGTTCAAAGTAACACTTATATATACTTGGTCAAAATCAGCACCATTTTCAACCCCATCTCCATATTACCGTCACCATCAACCTCCCCTCTTCCCTAAAGCCAAAATTCCAGCACCATCTTCAACCCCTCCCTCCAAAGAAATGGATGAGAAGCTCTTAGCCTCCGCCGAATCGGGATGGGGATGGAGGAAACTGAAGGAGAGTCGTAATAGGGGGAATTTGTAGGTTGGAGGAACCGACCTTAGCTAGCTGACAGAGAAGTAGAGAGTGAGATCGGGGAATGGGGTTGGGGGTGGGAGTGTGAGGGTTTTTTATTTTTGTTTTATTTATTTTTTAAAAAAATTACATTAAATCCCCTAAAATTTAGTTAATTGGATAATAAACCTAAAACCTTTTAAATTTTGAAAATTGTATAAAACACCCTCCTGCTTTAAAATTATAATTTTAATGTGATGGACTATTTTACACTTCAAAATAAATGACTTAACGACCTATTAACGGAAAAATGTAACGAAATGGCCTTTCAACAGAAAAATGAAAGTTCGATGATGATAAATAATAAAAAAATACTTCGGTGACTGAATGTAAAAAACGGGTATAGTTGAATGATTTTTCTTGCAATTTACCCTAAACTTTAAAACTCGGAGTTTTTAAGAGCTATGCATTTCTGGTGCAGCTTCTTTATTGAGAATTACATAATCCTTGCTTACGACTTGTTGATTCCTTGGGCATAGTATCTCAGAAAAACCATAATTTAACTCTTCCAACCTGCTTTTTTTTCTCGTAAATAATAGTTCCAAAGAATCAATATTTGGCATATCTAAGTGGACAATTTGGGAACCAAAGGGTGGCTCAGTGGTAGAGCCGAACTTTACAGTATGTAAGATCTCATGTTCGATCCCTTCCCATGCACCCTTGGGGCCAAAAAAAAAAAGTGACAATTTGTCAGACTTGTTCAAGTGTGCACCTAAGGTGGAGTTTTTAAACATGCATGATAATATTAAAGTTTGCTCTTTAATAATTTGGAAAATGATTTGACATTCCGAAGAGTGCCAGCCGAAAGACAGACGAACCATTGAGGGATGAGTATCACAAATTGTTCATCGTTTAAGACTGATGCAGAGGTTCCTGGAAAAGACAATGGAAGAACAGCCAAATCCTTGGACATATAAAAAGAACAGAGAAATTCCTTGAACAGATAGAAGAAGCCATACACGTATAATTACCAATATATAACATATACACCGGGTCAAAACAATTTCGTTTCTGATTCTTTTGAACAAATGAAAAACGAGGATGAACAAATTTCGGCTATAGCTTACGTTACTTGGCTGTCAGATTTTTCATTTTTTTTTCTTTTTTTGCCCCAGGTTAATGCTTAGTTTAAAGCATTGGAAACCGAATAAATGAAGTCCAAAAATCCTGTACCCTTGAGGAGTCCTTCACCAGTCAAGAGTTCAAAATCTAACAGCAGAAGGAAGCCGATAGCAGCTGCTTTTCCATTTATCAGTTCATTCTTTCTTGTGAAGCCAAACCCTCCTGAGCCCTCATCAACCACCATCCTTACCTGAATTGTACAACAATGATCATTCAGTATAATGTGCAAGACCTCTCGAGTTCCCACAGGAAATGAAGAGACCCCAGCTGAACTCTAGAGTACTTATGCTTGATCATTTTGTTGGCCAGGAATCAGGCTTGTAACTAAAAATACATATATACAACTTCGAAACAGAGAAGATTCTCATTCTATAGATTGTAGTAGGGACACCAACAGTAAAGTAAGATTTAAAAAACTGAAAAAAAAGAGAGCACCTAGAGCTTCAGCCTTCAGCTGACTAGCTCAAATAATCATCCCATGCAGAGGAAAAGAGGCAGGTTAGCTAATAGTCTTGAGGATGCTCTACCAACCTACTGGTTTTAGGCCGGATGCTCAAAATAAAGTTCTTGCCTCAAGCCCAAGCCACGTGATTCTCCTCACATATAATTATTCAATTTCTGTTGTATACTATAAGAGCACATCGATCCAGGCCTGCAGCCTATACCCTTCACTGTATAACCATACAATGTCACAGTTACTTTACAAATGTTAGTCCCCTCACCCCAATCCTCCTCTACGGTAAGACCTAAGCCTTCAGCTATGAAGTTACCACTATTGTTAAAGTCCAGTATCACTGCAAACATACACATGTTTCCTCCTCCACATATCCAGAAATTGGTTTTAGTTGGTATGCTCTAGTAATAATTCATAAATGGCACTATCTCTAGCCAAAGTCTATGCTCAAGTCTCCTAAGACCTTGTTAATCTAGTTTTCTTTCATAGTTGATGCTAAATTATTAGAAGTCTCCCTGAGATGATAGGCTATCCAACTCTTTGAAATGTGGATATATGCAGATATGTGATGCACTTATTTCTGAAAGCGGGGAGCTAACCGCAAGCAAATTAAAGAATCTCATGGTCAAGGTTGGAAAACACAGAAATTCTCCTAGAGGAGCTTAAATTTAGTTCCAATGGGTGCGTAACTGCTTATTGAGCAAAGAAACATCAATGAGTTTTCAGAACAGCACAGGTCAAGCTTAAGTACTATGAACACCCACTTGTATTTACAGCCCTAACTTTTCAAGGAAACAATCATTTGAAAAATGTGTAATTAAAACATTACCTCATCCACATTGACGTCGGAGGCTGTTATACCAGGTTGAGCTCTTCCACTAAAGACGATCTCTGCAGATGCATCAGATCCAATGCCACCTCTCATGCTAATGTAAATATTCTCATCATCGGTTTTTGCTGGATAAATAAACAATTTCCCCAAAGGAGGTGTGAGGGCTCTCAGCACAGGATTCTTTGGATACCATTCTTTGACAGCCCCCGTGCGTAAATCAAATGTGCTATCAGTTGTTGGACAAACAATACAGCCATCCTGAAGAAGGATAAACCCTATAATTGTTGCTACTCACAGATTGGGGAGAATAAGACCAGACAACACTTCCATGTATACAAAAAGAGCATCAGCTCGGACATAGGTCAACAAAAACATAGTTACAAATTTGAATATTATAAAAGCCTTGGGATATAATGGATCTCTGTCCTGAGTAACTAATGTGATAAAAGTCCCAAATCAATCGGGAAACAGCTCAAAATGTTCAAAAAGTAAGCTTTCACCTAACATATGAATGAAGCATTCAACATTATGATAAATATATGGACAATACAAATAACTTATATACCTGCATGCTACTGTAAGCTATCAAAACATAAGGTTGCGGTAAGCTCACAAGCCCAGAGAGAGAGAGAGAGGGATTCGAATACCATGGTACCACCATTTCGGTGGTGCCATGGAGCCGACGCTCGGATGCTCGCCACGTAAGCCGCGAGCAAGATCCGACGGCCACAAGGTTCTCGTGGGGTAAATTAGTCATTAGACCACTCGCTCGATCGTGGCCTTCGGCTCTTTCTTACCACCTACGTGGCGAGCATCCGACCATTGGCTCCATGGCACCACCAAAATGGTGACACCATGGGTTCCAAATCCAGAGAGAGAGAGAGTTAGAGTTGCTTCCTTCAGTAAGTGAAAGAGAGACCACTGAACATTAGCCATGCCAGGCTAGGCCTGTAAACATTAACATTTCAGAGACAATGATGGCTAGTACTGAGCCCTAATTTTAGTTATCTACCAACTGTCCTTTAACTTAACAGAAAATAAATAAGGAATTGGATACCAACAAACCCTTCATAATTCTTTCGCAAGGTTCCACGGTACGCACCATATAGGACAACTTTGTGAAGGTTTCACTCACTTCAAAATTCATATGCCATCTATATCACTTTAAAAATTAATTGAACTCAAAAGACCAATCTGTGTGCAGAACTGTTAGTAACTAAGGGGAAGGCGCACATTCCCACTATTAGAGTAGAAAAATAACTCTTGACTTGTAATTACTAATGTATCCCTAGGTTTAGAGATATCATTGACGTCTATATATTGTACTCTAAAGTTGATAATGAGAAGTGCATAATAATCATAATCTATCATGGTATTATAGAAACACAAGGGTTAACACCCCCTAACACTTGTGCGGTGCTGCTATACTAAAGTTCTTTTTCCGGCTGCTCATGGCGTCGTCTCTGGCGTCTGTTTCCTCTATATCAACACCGACCCCTCTCTTGTCAAATCCTGCAGATCCCTCTAACCCTTTGGTTGTGTTGAATCTCTCTAACACCACAACCAAACTCACCATGCTGAATTATCTTTCCTGGCGTCAACAGTTTTACTCTCTTCTCTGAGGTTATGGTTTGCAGCAATATGTCGACGGCACAACGGTTGCTCCTCCTCCCATGATAGAAGTTGCCGGTCAGATGAGTCCGAATCCTACCCACTCCACATGGAAACGTCAAGATCAACTGGTGCTTAGTACTCTCCTTGGAACACTGACAGCCCCGGTCACCTCCATGCTTCATCGTGCATCTACTTCTCGGGAAGCTTGGGAACAGTTGGCAGCGACATATGCACATATAGGACAAGGTCTTTTATCCAATTCCAGTGTTCAAAAGGAAACAGGAAAAGAAAATGCACACTTTGATGATTGACCATTAATTAACTTTAGCTATTCCAAGCATGAAATTTAACAGAATCAATGGTAGACAAATACCACCAACACCAATGAAGCTTTCATTTGGTATATGAATGCCATCTACGAATCTTTCAAGCATTTGAATTTATGTCTTCTGGTGGCATTTGTCTTTCAAGAGTTTCGCAGATGTCATCAGGTGTGTTCAAAATGAAATGTGGAGGCATAGAGGCAATTTATTCACAATGTTGGGGCAACCTCCAAGGTAGATTCCCCTCCCAGTCCCACCCCCAAATGTCCAAAGGTCTTTGTTTCAGCCAAAATTCGTGTACATGTGCCGGCCGATACACGTTTCTGGAACAACTTTATGACTCGAGAAAGGGTATAGCTTCTACTTTTCCTCATAAATTTTCTCTTTGTATATCACTAATCTAGAACAAACTATGCAGAAAACAGATTTCAATGTATCCTCTTAAGGGTTCACATTGCAGCATTGCTTTGTGTGTGTGTGTGTGTTTTGGAGGAAAAAGGTAAAAGGGAAACTAAGTACCTGGGTGAGCTTAGCATTGAGCAATCCCTCACTATACGCGCCCTCAGCAGGCGATCTGTTCTCAATGGCAAAAACCTCATCTTTATACCACAGCAGCAATATGGTCTCCCCCTCCTGAATGATCACCCTCCTCTCTCCCTTTGGCAGCGCCGCCAACGGAACCACCGGTACCCAATTCCTCCCGCCGGAACTCCCCGCCGATGAAGACTCCCCCGCCACCGATACCTCCGTCGCTTTGCACAAAATTCTCAACGACTTCTTAACTCCTCCGGCGGCGACTGGCCAGTGGTGTACGGGAAGAAATTGTGGTTTTCGGCGGTGCGGGGTGGAGGCGACAGAAAGGATACCGCCAGTAGTAAGCTTGGCAGCGGCAGCAGCAGAAGCCATCTTGTATGGCGGGAAAGGGTTTGTGGCGCAGATTTGGCAGAGAGAGAGAGAGAGAGAGAGAGAGAGAGAGGTGCGAGAGTGGGAGAGAGACGTTAGAACCACATAGAATGGATAAAAAGAAAGGTATGGCGCGCTAAAAGCCACGCGCGCAATCTCGTTCGTTGGGCACAAAATTAACATTCAATTTTGAAATAAATAGACTACCAAGTTATGGGTGCGTTTGTATATGGATTTTTTTAATAAACTTTATTTTTGTTTGTATTTTATATTTATTTTGTGTTGATTTCGATTTTGTAAGTATTTTATAAATTTGCCTTTTAAAATTTAAAAAAGAGTAATGCTAGGTATACAGAAAAAATCAACAGCAAAATCAACGGAATGCATAAAGTGTTGTACATTACAATCAAGGTACAACACTTTAATGCATTATGTTGATTTTTTCTGTGTATTTAGCATTTTTCTTTAAAAAATTACATGATAATGACAGAAAAATAAAAAAAGAAAGAGATAGTTCTTGTTTGATGCGATATTTGATAGAATATAAATGTAGTATAAAAATATGTAAAAAGAGTAGATGAGAGAGAGAGAAAAAAAAAATTGAAACTTAACTCGTGAACAAATTTTTTGATTATTTTTCAAATATTATGTAAAAAAATTCACTGGCAAACATACCCTATGTATCCTCTAACGGGCTTAATATAAAATAACTTTTATAAATACTTGATCAAAATTTATTTAGGTTGATAAAATATTGTTTTTGATGATTTTTTTTTTTTTTCCTTTTCTTTGGCAAAGAAAAAAATTTGTTTTTGATGATTATTTTTCTTTTCTTTTCTATTTTAATTTTTTTTTAATTTAAATTCATTAAACTTTGAAAGATATTCTTTTGAGAATTGACTTGTTATTGTTTGTTATGATAATTTAAATACCAGACTTGCAAAGATTTAAAATCTTTGAATTTTGGACATAATAAATATATATTAAATAATAATTTGATACTGAGACAGATTGATCTTTTAAAAACATATGTACATGCATATTTAGAAACGAAGGGAGTATGTATATTTGTTATTTTACAATCATTAATTAAGCTTTACAATATTTACTAGCAAATCAATTCAAATTTCTATGACAATGGCTATGCGAAATCTTGTTATTTGCTCTTCTTGTTGGACTAGAATTATATACCGTCTTCTGATAAGTTTTTAATTGATGTAGTAATACACTGATTGCAGAAATCAACTAGCAGAGAGGAACTTTCATAATAAAACACCAGTGATGGGGGCATATGACACAATCCGTTGGATACCAAAGACTCCCGTGTAGTTCTCCATCCAATTTCAGAGTTCTAAGTGGGTGGCAGATCTTGGCTTGGCCGTAATGGTTGGTTGACCACATCTTTCTTGTAGCTTGGTTGAAGTAAGAGGACCATCACTCCATGTAAGAATCAACCAAAGTTCCAGGAACTTCTGACAACTGTGTGCAATGGTAGATACTTAACTGAAACTCTGAAAGCATCATAATCAACAAATGTGTTCATGTTCGTGTCTGTGCGTGAGGATGGGGATGAGGGTGGGTTAAGACCACTGAGAGATTATCCATGTCAACTTCATTTATGAACTTCATTAGATTACCATGAATATCTAGAATCAGGCATGACAGCTTCTTCCATTTTCTTCCTGGCCAGTACCTATAAGTGTTGCTCAACAGTGCATTTGTCACTTGTCAGCTAATACTTCTATGCTGGTTAGAGGTGTAAGCAATTGTCTAGTAAATATATCACAGGGCTGAGTACTGGGAAGTGTTATTTCTTCTTTTTTAAGGTTGGAAGGGATATAGGTTTTACCCCAACCCTTAATATTAAAGTGTCAATCTATAGTTACATAACCTGCACTTTATGCCACACGAGATGCTGCAATGTTAGCCTCTGTAGCGCAAGAAAGAGAATCAGAGGTGATGAAACCCCCTTAAGTTAACGACTACCTGGGCTGCAGGAAAGAGAATCAGAGGTGATTTTTTTGTTTCGTTTTTGTGTTTTTGTAATGATTAAAGTAAAAAGTAAGAGGGCGATAGATAAAAAAAAAAAATTGTGGGACTAATGAGAGAGAAAAACCAAAAAAAAAAAAAAAAAATTGGAAACTACCCTTCCAAACGGAGCCTATATTTTCTTTCCCATCACAGGTCTCCTAGTATTCTTTCCAACCACAGATCTGTAAACATTCAGCTTCTTCTTCCACCTTGCTTTAGCCTCTCTCTCAAATTTCATTTTCCTAAAACGTTCTCGATTCTTTAACCATTTAGTATAATTCTTTCCCTTCTGGCACACAATGAAATCTGATAAATCATCCAAATCAGGTACTTCTTGTGAATTGCCCAACATGCTCCTGAGGAAACTTTCCCCATTACATACATCCTCCTCCATGTCAGGAGAGTGCATCATGCTATCGGGAAGCAAGGTACTTGATGGTTTTTGAGAGAGCAAACCTCCAACTTCCGCCAAGTTGTTTGCAAAAGAAACCGTACTGCAAGAATGCAAGAAAAGATATCCATGTTAATGATGTTATCAAGAATACACGACAAGATAGCCAACCATGCTCCAAAATGACCTCCCCAGAAAACATGAATGTAAACAAAATCAAAAACCTGGGATTTAGTTTTTAAAGTCATCAGGATCAGGTGGTATTATGTCTGGCATATTGCCTATAAACATTTGTGTTGTCACGAGATAAGGCATACAGCACCACTGTTGTTGTGTGATTGTGTAGGGGATTCACAATGACTATTGACCCTAGTCAGCAACAAAATGTTTTATAAGCACGGGAGAGTGCTTATGAAGCCCAACTAGAAATACTAGTTTTTTCTCATCTCTTAAACTTACCTATCTCACTTTCATTCTTGTATTTCTTACGTTCGTATAATAGGGTCCAGACATAGCTATACACGTACTATATGATTGTCCTATTTAAGCTTACAAAATGAGTTTTTGAGCATAAAGAAGTCTCATATAATGTTATTCAAGTTTTCCACTGTTACTTTGATTCAAACAAGACCTCTTATGCTTTTTAGTCAACAGATTAGCATTCAAGTTGCATGTACATTAGGCCTTATGTTTCTTATTTGTTACAACTTGGTGCCTTGGACCATTATCGGTGATGGCTTGGAAGATTTACATTGGGTTTCACGGATAAATCTTCAAGTTTGAAACAAAATCTAAATCATGTACTCCATTACACTTGTGTAATACGCAAGAGCATGAATGGCTTAATTTTCATTGAGATAAATCAATTCATTTCATCCTGGCAACCAAAAGTAACCTTAATAGAGGCCAACTAATGCAAATATTTCTAGCATTGGATTTGAAATGAGGCATTTACACCTACAGTGATATCTATAGGTTTCATGTGAGATACTCGGTGCTGATGGCACACAAATTCATCTATGTTCCTTCTGCACCCTTAGGCTTAGTGCAGACCTGAAGGTAACTTTTCCAACCCAAAATAGACCAAATTCAACAAACCCAAACCTCAGCTCTTGAAGCCTAGAAGCTGGAAGTAAAACTTGTGATTTACTTTCCAAAGCCCCTAAATATGACCCGAATCAACCTTTGCACTCTCTCTCTCTTCATCTAATCAAAGTCTCATAAGTAGCTATATAACATTTAGAAAACCTATATCCCCATAGTACCGTTTAGCCAAAAGGTGGGATCATACTCTTTTCCAATTAACAGTCTGTATTCAATAGCAACCTGTTGGAATCTGTCCGCAACCATGTCTTAACATTTTTTAAATAAAACTAAAACATGAGGCAAGGTTGTCAAGCAAACAAGTAAGAGTTTCAAAGAAACATGCATATATAATTCCCAAGTATTTCTCTGCACAGTAGCTAAGAGATATATTATGTACCTTAAGTTCAGACTCCTCTTCTCAAGTTCTGATGCTGCCACTTCGCTAAAATTTCGGTCCACCAAAGCCTGCACCATTAGGTGGCTCACGTCAAATACAATATTATACAGCAAGGAATAAGGCAGAGAAACACAAAGAGAAAGAAAAAAGAATTACCTCTTGGTAATTAACAGGAGGTTTAACTGGTAAAGATGATTCCGATACAGAAGCAGTTAATGACCTCAATGCATCTAAATTACCCACTTCAAAAACAAATAAATTCAAAATAGCCATGATGGTCGATATGCAGCTCTTCACTAAAAAAGCAAGGCCAGTACGAAAACCCAGTGATAGCAAGCCTAAGAAATGTAGAAGCATGAACTTGGACTCAACATGCTTTGTTGGATGCCTTTCCATTATGTCGTATACTATAGTTTGGATTGGTAGCTGGATATTAAATTCTTCAAAAGCAAAAGAAACGTCTTTAAGGGTTCTCTGACAATGAGTATCATCAATGTCCCGTAGACACCAAAGAGCTTGTAACAATGAACTGCTCATCAACTTCAACAAAGAGGCAAGAAGACATATATCTTCCAGACTTGTATTCTCATTAGGATGTACCGAAATATCATGAACATCAGCAGCAGCTTTCACTACAATGCACTTTATGATAGAGGTGATCTCTTCTCTGCATGATTTGTCAAGCATATACTGGCTGTATTGGATATGTTCAGTACACAAAGTTACCAGGTCAGATTTCCTTTTTGAAAACATACTTCTAAAATGCGAGTCCCATGAATCATTCACCTTGGCTATTAACTTATCAAGTTTCAGTTTCCTGGATTTCTCAAGGTAGGTTTCGAAAGAAGGCTGATAGGTTTTGCCACATCTACTTGATTTAAGTACGCAAGCTCTAGAACCTATGGGATGCAACTCTGTTTGCAACCAAGATATAGTTTGAGTGTACAAGATAACTGAACTTTCAAATGTGGATAAGTAGCAATGAACAAGTTTAGATTCTGGTTTTGAACTTTCAGAACCCATGCCAATACAGATGGTGTCAGAAACCAGTGAAATCAGATGGGCTTGAACTAAACTTGGTGCGGAACGCATTAAGGGACCCAGAAGTAATGCTCTAGCTGTAATCAAGCTCAATTCGGGCGCCTTATACTTCTTTCCTTGCACCCACTCTAATCTACTGAGAAAATCCTTAATTGCCGATTCATCAAAAACTGAGAGCAGAAAATGAGCAGATATTAACTCCGATACAATACCTAAATCACCATGAGTGCAGAGGTGTATAAAGAGTCGCTCGCTCGCAGGAGAAAAAGAATCAAGCAGCAGGAGCTTTTTTCTCAATTGCCCATGCACCAAAAGCTCATCCACAAACACCTAAAAAGTCGACATTAGTCGCAGACAGATGAATGGAGAAATATTCAGACTATGTGAAAGAAATGTAGAATTCTACAATTAGGTGGAGGGGTTAATCATCATGAGACTACTTGTGAGAGGTCCCTGAACTAACCTCCTATAAGCCAGTAGATAATTTTGGTCCGCTAAGTCCTAATGGGTAACTTGGGGCAAACAGTGGGGTTACTACATGCAGTTGGCACTTAATGTAGCCAAACAAACCGACTCTTCCATGTTCACAGCTAAGATTTCAGTGAAATACTTGGATCTAACGATATACCTCAAGTATTGCTGAAAGAAGTGGAATGCGTGGATTGAGAGGCTCAATAACAGTCAAAGAAGCAGCATTTTTCTCACTGGAGGAGGCAGAACAGTATTTGTCATTTCCTCCCAACTCCATCAAGCTTAATCTTTTTAGTATCATCAGTAAAGCTTTTCCATTTTCCATTAGATTTTCCTGGGACACCTGCAAGTTCAATACTATCATACAACATCGAGACAGCAGATTTAGTTCATCGGTTGCAGCCCACGTGTCTGTTTGTTGCGACTCTAGTCGTCCAAGAGCCAAAATATCAGAAACATCATGCCCAACAGAGAATAACTGTTCAAATCTCTTACGAAATTCGTTAAAGAGAATATTTGAGAGCCTATCAATCTCTCTATAAGCAACCCAGACTTCACTATTACCAATTTTCACGAAAAAACCATTTACTGCAGCTTCTTTTCCCACACAGCCTTGTTGAAATGTTGATAAATAAATAAGCTGACTATATAGCTTTTTCAGGAATGACGATTGTAGTCCCTGATATTTATAGCAAAAGAAAGTTAGAAGAAAGAAACTAATAATTGAGAATCTTAATAAAAATTAATATCCTAACATGGTTAAATAAAGAATGTTGGTGGAGCAGTGAAGGCAGAGGTTGGTAGTGGTGCTTAATCGAGAATACAATATGTCTTCAAACTTAGACGATGCCTTCTATTCCCATTTTAGAATATACTAGAAAACATGCAATAAACGTGAATACAATACATCTTCAAACTTAGACGATGCCTTCAATTCCCATTTTAAAATACTAGTGTAAGCTCGTGTCCGAGGACACGTGGCTTTTTTTTTTTAATTAAAATTTAAAAATTTATATTTGTAATCAAGAACATTCAAAAAAAAATAATTTAAACTTTTAGCAATAATTTATGATCAAAAAATCTGTTGTACTGGTACAATTTTGAAGAATAAGAAATTAATGGATTTGAACAAAGTGCAGGGAGGAAACTCAAAATTGAACAAAGGACACGGGCCAACTAATTAGGATTACTAATTAAGAACCTTTTCAAAAAAAAAAAAAAGGAAGGGAACCTGATTAGACAAATGTGCTGATTTTTGGGATGCAATGAGGAGAGAGAGAAGGAATGAGGGGGAAGAGAAAAAATTATGGGAAAGGAAAAGGAACTTCAATCTCTCCCCATAAACTGTCCCCTCCATCCGTACTCTTTTCTCACCCATGCTTTCAGCCGCCACACCACTGCCTCTTTTCTACCTAGCAACCTGCTCTTCATTAGAAATTATATGGAGTGCCTAGGTGCTCCGTATACGGACTGGCTCTTCATTATGTCATAAACCGTAGTACAGCAGCAGCAAGGAGCAGGGTTCAGCCCTTTTGACCATTTTTCCACCATCAGATTGCATTCATAACTACCATTGGATCTCCTTACTACTATTCATTACTATTCACTCAAATCTTTCATTTATACTATAGATACTAGAAAACATGGAAACTACGAAGCCTGTGTGTAAACACTAATCAAATTCGAGAAGCATAATTCAAGCGGGTAGTAATTTAGCCCTACCATTTTATGCAGCTCAGAATCACATTTCTATGATAAACCGTCAAAGACAGGTAACTCAAATAAAACCATAAAAAGCGCTTGACAGAGTTATCCTCTGGAAATTGGAATCTTTTAAGTACCTTGTTTACCAATTTTCTTAGAAATTAAAATGCGAGAGAGGAATTGAAAGCAGGTCGACATTGCAACAGAAATTAGCACTACTCCCTCGCTCCCAATTACCCAAGCATGTAGGGCGAAAATTGACCAAGAAAGCATCACGAAGTACGAAATCGAAAAAAGGAGCCGGGTTTTAAAAAATCAAAAACAAAAAAAAGAGGGTGATGTACCTGAGAAGCTTCAATTTGAGAGATTATATGTCGGAAGATGTCGTGTGGAGGGAAATCAGTAGGGTCTAGGGTTTCAGATTGAACTTTGGCGCGCTTCCTGTTCCTCTTCGAACCCATCATGGTAAATTGCTTTTTGAAGATTGCTTACACACAGCACTCAAATTGACGAAGAAAATCAGACGCCGAGAGTGAGAGGAATCATCAATGGGAGTCCTGTGTGCATCTAGGCTAGGGTGCTGACTGCTGAGCCCTTGAGGGTTTCAAAAAAATTTGTCTCTCTCTCATTGGCGGGAAACGTGGGCCCCAAAGTGGGTAAGCAAGACGAAATCGAATAGCTGACCTGAGGGAAAAATATTCGCGTATCGTTTGAAAAATGGGTTTTTAATGCGATTTTATGGGTTTTCATTGTTTTTAACAATTTAAGTAAAAGTAACAAGAAACAAATGAATTTTTGATGATTTTATATAATCTTTTGTATTAATTAAAGTAAAAAAAATAGAAAGAAAATGGTGGAATTTATCAAACTCAAAAATAAAAAAATGATAGTATATCGACGTGGTGACCCAAGTCGAAATGATTGTGTACTCAGTGCCATCGGTTGATGATGATTCAATTTAGTTCGGTTTTGATCAAAATCACAATGAAACCAAAAATTCGGTTTTATTATTTTTTTTAAATCGAAACCAACCAGAAAACATGAAAAATTGATTTTTCAATTTATATTTTTCGGTTCAATTTGTATAAACTTTCGATTTTTTTTAAAAAAAATTATGTACTTTTTTAAATTTCAATAGGTGATAAAATAATTCCATAGAATAGATATTTTCAATCACAAAAAAGATAAGTTTATATTCAATTTTTGAAATTTAAGTAAATATAATTCTCTATTATGAAAGTTAAATGAGGAAAAATCAAAAATAAAAGAAAAAGTGTGAAAATATATATAAATGCAATACTCAATATTATGAAATATAAATGCATTGATAATATAAGTGTATATAAGTAATTAACTAAGTAAAAAATTAAATATATAATGGTAATATTATCTCGATTCAGTTCGATTTGAAAAGTATAATATTACGGCTAAACCGCAACTAAATCAATATTCTCGATTTTGATAATACTAAAAACCAAAACCAAACCAATACATTGCATCGATTATTTTTTGATCGATTTTGTCAGTTTAATTCGATTGGCTCAATTTAAATTTTTTTTTTTTTGCTATGCCCTACTCGGTGGCGGATCAATGTAGGGGCTTGTGGAGGAATTGGTTCAACCTTAACTTTAAAAATTAAATAAAATAAAAAAATCTTTAAGAATTAATAGCCTCTGGTGTTAATCCTTAAGAATTAATATATATATATATATATTTCACAAATAAACTATTTAATTCAAATTTTTTAGAAAATAGCTTTCATTTTTTTAATGAGTATTGTTAGAAAATGAAAAAAAAAAAATATATATATATATATATATATTGTTTTTACTTACCAAAAATCATATAATTGTCAAAATAAAAATTATTGTTATATTATGCCTCGCTGATACTTGATGTCACTATATAGACCACTTGATAAGAAAGAAAATTAAAAAATAACTTCAAAACTAAAGCCTAATAAAAGTTTTGAACAATTAATCATTTAGTGCTCCTCCAATGAGATCCCCTCAAAGTGTACATATTTTTGTGGGTCCCAATTTATTGAAAGGAAAAGTTATCATGTCATTTTATTGACCATCACTTGTAAGCACTCAATTCAATGGGGAATATATTTTAGTGGTCTCGAAACAATACATGACATGTACATATGATGCTACTCAACAAATAACCATATTATGAAATATCATAACGACAATTTTTATTGTTGAGGTGAGCTTCATAGAGATAACACATAAGTGTTTGGAAAATAAAAGCCATATTTTTAATTACTCTAGAAAAAATAATTACATGAAGAGTGAACTTCGATTATCTTAGAATTGGGTGGAAGAGAGGAGATCTGAATAGAGACTTTGATATAGAAGAAGAGTGTGGTGAAAAATAAAGGTGGTGACTCAATGATCATGCGGCCAACAAGTTAGGCACGTCCGATTATATACTCTATTTTGCTATTATTTGTTTTAAACTCTTTGATTTTTAAAGTTTTTTTTAATTTATTATTAAAAAATTTATTTATTTTATTGATAAGGACAATGATATTATCAGTAAATAAAATATATCAAGGTATATCATTTTGGTCTAATTAGTCCTCCATTGCTAAGACAAAAAGGTAGGGACTTAACGTCAATCTTTGGTATAATTCTATAGTAATTAAAAACTCGATTATTTTTCTTGTTGTGGTTTTAATTAGGGTTTTTATCATTTTAGATCCTAAAGTTTTCGTGGGGGTTCAAAATGGATGCCGATATTTCAAAAAAATCAATTTGGGCCCTATTGTTTGAAAAATCAATCAATCCAGGAAATTTTTGACGATTTCATTATAAATCAAACAGAAATGTATTCACGTGCAAAATACGTGAGTTTTTCATTAGAAATCAAACAGAAATGTATTCACGTGCAAAATAACCTTCAGACCCCTGAAAAACTCACGTGTTTTGCACGTGAGTACATTTTCGTTTGATTTCTAACGAAATCATCAAAAATTCCCTTGATTGATTGATTTTTCAAACAACAGGGCCCAAATTAATTTTTTTGGAACATCGGCGTCCATTTTGAACTCCACAAAAACTTTAGAGTCTAAAATGATAAAAACTCTTTTAACTAAAGTCTCCATCATACATTTCTTTAACATCATTATATTTCACTTAAACCCCTTTATCTTTTATAACTTACCAAATTACCTCTCTAAAGACTCCATCGTATATCTTCAAGTCAAGAAAGACCATGTGTAAATCCTTTTTTTCCTTTCCTATAGTATTTCATCAATCTCCTTAGTAAGTTAATAGCCTCTGGTGTTAATCTACCCAATCTAAAACTAAGTTGATTATTCAATATTGTTATCTCGACCCTTACTCTACTTTTAACTATTCTCTTTCAAAACTTTATTATTTAACTCAGTAGATCAATACCTCTATAATTCATGCAACATTGAACACCACCTTTATATTTGAATATTGGTACTATAATGCTCCTTCTCCATTCATTTGACATTTTGTTTATCATAATATAATAATATTTATTAAACAACTTAATTAGCCAAAACACCATATCACCTAGACAGTTCCATACCTCAATGGATATTCCATTAGGTCCTAAAGCTTTCCTGATTTTCATATTTTTTATGTAGTTTTTTTACTTCTTGGTGCTACTATCGTGGAAAAAATATTTTACGCCCCCCAAAGTATCCAGCGATATTTACTTTACCCCTCAAATCCATACTTGATCCATATGACACCATAAATAAAAAATTTGTCCCAATTAACTCCTTAGGTGAAATCGATTGGACAATTTTGTCCAAATTTTATCACATGCATATCACGTGAGGGAATTATATGTATTCCAAATTTATTTTTCCTATTTTTATTCTTTCACTCATGTCTTCATTCATAACCCCGAAACTCCATCTCCAGCTAAGCTTTTCCACCGGCGATGAAGATGGTGCTGGTAGGACTTCATAGATCTTCCTAATGAATCGGCCCGCCACAACCCAATCTCCAATATCTTCCATTCCACAAACTCCAAATAAAATCAACCCCAGTAGATATTGAAGAAACCAAATCCAATAGATATTGGGGCCGAGAAATCAGAGCTAGGAGAGGAAGGATGGTTATTGTTCAACCTCGAGTTTGGCTTGGTCGGTGGTATGTCGATCCTTTCAATCCCAGCAACTCGTGAAAGGGGTTGAAGAAACCAAACCAACCTCCATCTCCAACCTCTGCTCTCTTCCTACAATCTCAAATCATAATATCTCACTAACACTAAATCTGAATTTAAAAAAAGATTTTCTGCATTTTAGGCCCTATTATTTTCGTGAAAAGGCAAAAATGACCCTCAGGTCTAACTATAAGCCGTTTGAGCCCTATACTAATTTTTTATTGCCAAAAGAGCCATTTTGAACGGTATCTGTCAAAAAACTAACAACAAGAACTAACATGCGATTCACGTGACTATTTAGAGAATATTTTAATCATTAACGATTTTACTAAACTTTAGGGGAGGTAAGTATAAATTTTAAAAAATAAATAAAATAAACCCCCACCCCACCCCCATCCCCTTCACGTCTCCCTCCCCCCCAACCAATTCCCGTCTCCCTTTTCTCTCCCCTCTCCCCCATCCCCTCCCCCCAGCCAGCCCTTCTCCGCCACCCATACTCATCTTCCACCCCCACCCCTTTCTCTATCCCCCGCCAGCCCA
>JAOWAN010000043.1:8490982-8502052 GCA_028566635.1 Lobelia cardinalis
TTTTATATATCTCTATATATATATATATATATATATATATATATATATATATATATATATATATATCAAGGGCTAATTGGCAAGACGGATCATATAGTAAGAACACACTTGAACCACATACAAAGAAGTACAAAATTTATAAATAATTTTTAAAATCTTTAGGGTTGTTTATTAGTAGTGCTACTATAAATAAGTTTAAATTGGATTATTATGAAAGGCAAGTCGGTAACACTCTTGTGCATCATGGAGGGGCATAACTGCTCAAGGATAATTTGAATTCTATGGAATAGAATTCATTTTTCATTGAAACCGTTGAGGTCATCTTTATTTCCAGAATTTGTACAATTGGTATACCGTGTGCCTAGGCATACTTGTAAGGTATGCCCATTTTCTTCATAAATGTACATAATGTTTATGAATTATGTACATAACGTGGATATAAAATGCACATAAGTTATTTGATTATCATGTTCATAATTATTATGTACATTTCATATTCATATTATGTAAATAATTTATAAATCTTATGTACATTTTGTGAAGAAAATGGGCATACCTTGCTCAGGCACACGATATAATTTGCGGAATTCGTAAGTTATTTTTACATATGCTATTTCCATTTTTGTTTGCCAATTTTCAGAAATAGTTTCTTATGCTAGAACATGGCATAAATAAAGTACCTTGAAATCTCAATGCACTCTAATATTGTTACAATAACCAACAATCATTTATATTTCCGCCTAAGGGTCTGTCTAATTAATTACTAATTTAGTTGATAAAGAACATGCCATCTCTTCTCCTGTGAATATATTAGTGGCATAAGCATGTATTACATATAATAAAATTCATCATTACATAAGCAAAGTTGTCTCTAATTTAAATAATAAGCAAAAGAGTAAGTAGAGTAATTGCAATTCTCAATCTTAATAGACAGAGAAAGTCTTCTGGTAGCAATATTAATATCCTAGTTACCATCCCATGTCCAAAGCATAGGCTATTACATATAAAGAGTGCCAAGTCCCACCTCAATGAAAAATTAACTTCCAGAATAGGGGGAGAGAGAGAGAGAGAGAGAGAGAGAGAGAGAGAGAGAGAGAGAGAGAGAGAGAGAGAGAGAGAGAGAGAGAGAAGATGACCTTAGTCCTAACCATGGTTGATGTGTTAGAGGAAGAAACCACAAGGGACTCAAAATATTTCCCTGGGGCCACTTTCTGATGCATTTGAGCTCCATTTCCATTAATGGAAGCTCATGATACCTAGCTAAAAATTGGTACTTGAAATCTAAATGCATTAAGACACTAACACTAGTCCTTCTACTATTATTTTGGTCTGATGAGAGGCCAAAACACCCACAGTTTAGCCAAAACTGAATGTACATTAAGACAAAAGTAACACCATCTGCCCTTACCATAAGGAAAGATGGTTTTTTAAGCTACATATGAAATTAAGTGGGAAAGGGTGGAAATAGTTTTACTACAAAATAGCTAGCTAGCTAGTCAAAGTTGAAAATATTAAGACTAGTATTTGAAGTTCAAAAAATGAAAAAAAAAAAAAAAAATGTTGAGGGCAGCCATTGCCCCATGATTTTTGCAAAAACTACTGCTGGCTATAGTTAAATCTATACTAGTTTTGAAGTTGAAGAATATACAATAATGTCGAACTTTGGACCGATTTAATTAGCCTTTCCACGGCTAAGTTCAAACAGGTCATGCCTTGGGGTGGCCTTTAAGGCCGAAAACTTAAAGACATTTGATTTTCCAACTGATCAAGCAGTTTTTCAATGCTCTGAGTTGGTGAAATGCACATGCATGCTTTGGTTCTCTTGTAAGGGACCCTGCCTTTCAAGAGAATCAATTTTGGAGAAGATAATAAGCTTTTCCTTGGGAATTTCTCATGTAACAACCCCTACAGGGGGCTTTTCATGTATGGAATGACCCGAATGCCCATGCAAGGGCCTCCATGAGACAGAGATTCCGAAGAACAGAAAGAGATATAAAGAGAAAGAGAACCATGGTTGGGGCCAAAGGTCGATCTTTTTCAGAATTACTATTCTGAAGGAAGCGAAGTAAAGTACGTTTCTGATCGATGAGAACATGAATCTCTTAATGATGAGGAATTGGAGCTTGCAGAGCAGCCATGGTTACGCCTGTGGCACAGCAAAACAAACTGTCAAAGATATTAGTATCTCCTTAATTTGTCAGCAATTGGCGAATTGCCATTAATAACAGATACTGTGACAAGAAAATGTAAGGTTTAATGCCCCAAAATTAAAGACATATACTATCACATACATGTCATAAGATAATTAGCCAATAAGATGATAATAAATATGTAGGAAATTACATATATATAATTATATATGCATCAAAGAATTAAAGAACATCAATTTAAGTGAAGGCAATTGCAATATTGTACAAACCTGCTGATTGCAAAGAAGGCGTGGCTGGAAGCGAGATAGGGGTACCATATTGTGGGTAACCTCCTGCAGAGTTGATGGCTGAATACTGAAAGAGGTGGTGCTGGTGGTGGTGTGGATACTGGAGACCATAAGCCTGCCCGGTGTAGTTTGTAGCTCCGCCACCACCAGTATTGCCTTCTCCAAAGTTCAGATACGGGTAGAAGGCAGCAGCTGCTGCAGCCCCACCTGTGATCATTCCACCGGCACCTGTTCCGTACATTGGATACTGACCAGCTGCCCCTCCATACACATTATAGTAGCTCTGAAACCACCCCCATTACCAATTTATCATATGCTGTTTAACCTTATTTATTTGGTGGTTAGTAGTAGTACATAGATTATAACACTACTATACCTATCAATTCACGAGAGAGTTAACTTGTTTAATGATTACTAATTTTAAAGTAATTACAGGTAAACATGGACTAATCAAGTTTAGTAATACTCCATGTTATTTGTCATTTGCATGATTGTATCTGTATTTGATTTGACATGAATTATAGAATGTTGGAGTAAAAAAGAATTATGAATTTCTAAAATGTGAATATATTAATCATATCACTACTAGAAAGAAGGAAAATAGTGACAACTTAACTCTCAGTCGCTATTCCGTAGTCGCGCATTAATGCGACCGACCGATCATTTATCGACCATTTCTAATAGTTATACTTTGAGTTAAAATAATTGAAAATATTGCAAATATCGAGATAAAAATCAACATCATACATTAAATTATTAAATATTGTACATTGCATTTAATGTACGAATCCTTAATGTATGTTGTTTTTTCTCGATATTGAATGCATATGGTTTTGATGTGAAGCAAAGAATAAATACATAGAGCAAAATGAATTTTACGAACCGTGGGGTAAGTGTAATCTGGAGAGTAAGCAGAGTACCTGGCATTAGAATAGAAAAGAAAAAAAAAAAAAAAAACTCAAACACTAATCCTTGATTAAATAATATTAAATTAACCAAACAAATGGGAATATTATTCAATAAAAAGAGTACAAAGTCGTTTACTGTTCATGAGGTGAAACTATTTACTTTTTATTTTAACTATGAATTCTATAATACTTATGAAAAGAGAATTGATTTTGATTTTACCGGATGGTATATGGAACACTTAGGTGTTCCTTGCTAGGATCACCTGAGACAAAATATTCATTTTATTACGTTATTTGTTCATTTTTTAAAACTAAATATTCATTTTTATCGTTTTTACTGAAAATCAACAATAACAGTAAGAACAGTAAAATGAATATTTAGTTATAAAAAATGAACAAACAACGTATTAAAATGAATATTGTGTTTCAGGTGCTTCTCGCTAGTAATACCTAGGTGCTCCATATAATTTGCCGATTTCACTGTTCATGAGTGAGACGACACTATGAACATTAAAATCAACACTCTAATCTACTCCCTTTAAATTTAAAAAAAAAAAAATCAATCTCAACCATCGATTTTTAAACACTATTTCTTCCATTTTCCGATTTCTATTTCTCCTCTTTCTCAATTTTTATTTCCCTCCATGTTTAATTTAATATTTTTTAATATTAAAATTAAACATGAAAAACTCCAAATTGTATATAGGAAGTTCAGAAAAGAAACATACTACTACTACGCCTTGTAATAAAAGGACAAACTCTGATCTGTGTGTGCAAGTGTGAGCTGTATGTATGTGAAAGTGGTTCTCCCACCTATGTGGTTTGACTGTCAAAGCCACGTGAAGAGAGAGGGAGAAAAAGAGGAGAGAGAGAGAGAGAGAGAGAAAGAGAGAGAATGATGATTGACAGTGATGATGGTGGTATGAGCACGTGCGAGTGAGCACGCGCGAATATGTTAGAAGAGAGGCAAGCAAATGAGTTGGCAAATGCACATGGCTCTTCATCCATGGGAGGTTACTGGGAGAAAATGAATACTGGAGTACTTCTTTTTCATATTTTTCTTTATTTTTTTAATCTCGTGATTAATTTTTAGCTTGGTGCAATGATTAAAATTTTAAAACTAAAATAATAAAATCAAAAAAACAAATTAATTAACTGCATGCAAATATATTGTCATGATACATTTCCAAAATTAATTATTATTATTTGTATCGTACAATTAATATATATACAACACTTTAATGTATATTATTAAAAGATGATAGTAATTAATTTTCCAGTGATTTTTTTTAAAACAAGGTTTTAAAAATTTGATAAATTAGATAAGAAATTTTAATAAATATAATAATTTACGTACCCATAGAGATTAGCGTAAGGGATGCCTTGTTGGATGGCGGCATAATGAGGGAAGGTGGCTGCGGAAGGGAAAGCTGTTCCAAGTCCACCTTGGACGTTATATCCTCCTCCTCCTCCGGCCGCTGCAGCCGCATGAAAAGCGCTCAGAACCCTAAAGCTCCTCCCTCCACCTGCATATATATATATATATATATATTCATTCATTATATATATCTATATTTCTATCTAATATAATTAACATCAATATTTATTTTTATTTTCAAGCATATTGATTAATTATTATCATAAATAGCTTCAAACAAGGATTATACTACAAGGGTAAAGTAAGAAAGTGAAATTCTGAAACAGTAGAATTGAATGAGCTGTCATGCTTTTCTTTTAGCATGGACTAGTGCTAGTATAGTAGATCATCTTACATATCTTCCTTCAATATGTAATGTGTACTCATTCTGTGGTTGTAAAGCCATTTCTTTTCTTCTTATAGCAACTGCTCTCTCTCTCTCTCTCTCTCTCTCTCTCTCTCATCAGAAACTGAAAAATAGATTTTTTTTTCTTTCCAATTTTTCCAAATTTTGAGAAGTGATAAAATGAGGGAAGAGATGGAATGTATATACAATACACAATATATATATCAGCATTGTGAAGTTTGGATTTGGGATAATTTTCATGACTAATAATCTATGACAATTGACAAGATAAGATCATATAGATATATAGATGCTTTTCCTCTGGCCATGCCACATTTGATTTCTACATGAAATATAGAAATATAACTATATATTATGTTTATATATTGAATGTCCAATTAATACCCCTAAACTAATTTGTACATAATTAAGATCGATGATTAAAGATTAATTTCCTTTAGTTGTGATCATGTCAAATGAACTATAATTAAATTTTTTTTTTAAATATGAATTACAACATTTTAATCATGGTTAAAACAAATTCATATATAATTATAATAAGATTAGTATAAAGATAGCTAGCTGTAGGTAGGTAGGTACCATGTTTATTAATAGGGGTGGAAGGTTTGGAGCGTTGAACACCAAGGGAAGCAAGGTTGCAGTTGGCTCTCCTTCCATCTATCACCGGCGCTGCATCCACACACGCTCTCATCGCTGCTTCCGCTTCTCTAAATGTTACCTATTCATCACCCATCATATATATATCATATATATATCATAAATAATAAATTTGTTAATAAAATTTAAAACAAAAAATATTAAATTAAAATAGAGAGAGAGAGAGAGAGAGAGAGAGAGAGAGAGAGAGAGAGAGAGAGAGAGAGCGGAGGTAAGGATGGATGGATGGATGGATGGAGATGAATGATATTACATACAAAGCCATAGCCTTTGGATCTGCCAGTGGATTTGTCAGTGATGACAACAGCCTCCAAGATGTCACCAAACTGCTCAAAGTAGTTCTTCATCGTCTCCTTCTGTGTCTCCCACGCCAACCCTCCTACAAACACTTTTGTGTACGTTGTATCCCCAAACTGCCCCCCTCCCCCTCCCCCTCCTCCTCCTCCTCCATTATTATTCATCTGCTGCTGCTGCATACTGCTCATCTTCTTCTTTTTTCAATTCCAATTCCAAGTCCTTCCTTCTTGATCGATGATCAATTCCTTACTTGCTTCAATGGATCTTAATTAATTTCACTATGATCGGCTCTTGCTTCCTTTCAACCAAAACGACCCACAATGTTTCTGCTGAAGAATATCCTGCTACGAAGAAGAAGAGAGAGAGAGAGAGAGAGAGAGAGAGAGATGGGCAAAAATGAATAACACAGATCTACTTAATTAGATTTGGGAGATTTGTGGTGAATCTGATTGTTCTTTCTTAATTTGAGCTGGAGGAGGGTGGATGGATGAGATGGTGGGGATGATGATCAGACGGCCAAATGGGTCAGAGATCCAGCGAGGGAAGGAGGAACAAAGAAAAGAAAAGGAGAGAGAAAATGGGAGGGAAGGGGGAAAGCAAAAGGTGGGAAAAGGAGAAAGAAAAAAAAGAACAGGCCCTCTCCTCTCATATAATACGGACGTAAATTATATACACAGCTAGCTATTGTCCCCACCCACTTCCACTACCACCACCCGCCCTAAAGGCGTACGTGCATGGCACTTTTGCAACCACCCCCAGTCAGAAGTACATTCTTTTTCGGGCTATTTACACTTTTTACCCTCAATGTTTGGTCAAATTTCACAATTTCGTTGTCATTCCAAACTACGTCAATTTCCGCCCGTTATTAGCTTCATCGATAACATTTCAAATCTATTGACCCACGTCAACTATTTTGTATTTCAATAATCACTCTAGCTATTTATTTCTTACATTTTGTTTTTATATCAGCAAGTGAAGTACCTAGTGAATTTGATCACATATGTGATACTAGTATAAGCCTGTATTCGAGGCACAATATTAAAATTTGAAAAAAAAAATATGTAAATTTTTATTTTTGTAAAGGTTAAGTAAAAATATAACTAATTTTTGAAAAAAAAAAACATAAGATTAAGTAAAAATTTAAAAGGGTGTGGGTTTCTTTTAGCAATTAAATTAAATTTAAGGGGGTGTGGTCCCAAAAATATTGAGAGTAGTGGCACATTTTATAAATAGCATAAATAAAATCATAGGTCCAACTGTCCGAGATGGAGTACGATTCTAACTGCCTTAAAATTTTGTGCGAATACATACACCGAGCTTAGCGTACCGTTGGATTGCATGTATAAAAATCGTTTGATTTCTTTATTACTATTCATTACTATTCATAAATCACTCTAATTTATACAATAGATGTCAAAAGAGGTAATGCTACTAACCCAAAATCGATGCATAATCATCTTCTTTTGGGTCGTTATAACAATATATATTTTAAATGTTGGAAATATGATTTTTGTTTCATATATAAGGCATAACATTTGTGAAGAGGAATTAATAAAATAGGATCAATCAAATGATTATTTTAACACGATTGATCACTAATATTAAATTTTAAGAAAATGTCTTATTTACATTAATAAATTGTAATAGATCTAAAGAGTTTTTTTTTAACTGATCAAGATAATATAAAATATAATAATAAATTGTATTGATTAAAATTATTTACTATCCACTTTTAGAAATAAATATTTTCAAAAAAATTAGTATGGAAGTATAACTTTGATCATTATATTTGCTGATTTTTGGTTCAAGGTGGATATTAATAAGAATTGGAACAATAGTATTCGAACTATAGGTGGAGAACTTAGCATATAGCGAAACCTCAAGGGTCTATAACTGATGGCGGCACAACTTTTGTCCCACGCGTGAGCGGGGCGAGTGGGTGTGATTTAGGACTGGTAGGGCTTGAATTATTGTGTCTTGTCATGAATGTTGCCCTTATTGTTTACAGAAAAAAATTAGATTTCTACAATTAGACATTTTTGATGCGATAATTACGAAACCTACCAACAATCTTCTTTTTTCTTTTGGAGGTTTTAAATTTAAAAGGGTACGGAAATCGAGGTCCGACAAAACGGAACGGGATTAGTCAACCCACGGAAAGCGGCACCCGTTGAAAGCATAGTTTCGCACGCTTCACACTCTGTGTGCTGTGTCAGTGCCACGTCACTGTTAGACGGAACAGCTGCAAACCGAATTCTTTTGGGCTCTAATTACCGAATCAGAAAATCGTCGTAGTAAATGGAATTCATGAACCCCCTCTCCTGGACCGGTGTCACCGGTCTAACTCTGTTTTCTTCTTTTTTCCCTTTAAAGTTAATAGTTTCATATTTGCCCCCATTTCTTTGTGGATGTATATATATACTCCCTTCATTTCAAATTAATTGAGGTTTAAGGTAACATTATACAAACTGAGGAATGCATTAAATATACTTTAATTTTTCAATTTTACCCCTTTTTTTATAAATAATATTTTTTCAAATTTTTCTCACCAACTCTTATCTTGGAATTGAATGCAATGGTAATTTAAGAAAATTGTAAAAAATATATGCAAAACATCAACTATTTTAAAACACTTTTTTGTTTTCAAGAGATCAGCTATTTTGAAACGGAGGGAGTATACATATATTCTTTTCTTTCTATAAACACTTTTAATATTACTTCATTTTTTATTTTTCAAAATCATTCACATCACCATTTCAATAAATAACCAACAGTTTAAAATGCTTTTTTTGAGTTGAATCAAAAGTTTAATTTGTAATAACTTTTAATTTTATTTTGTAATGATTAAACTGAAAAAGTATGAGAGAGATAGAAAGAAAATAGTGAGAGCTTCAAAAATAAAAAATGAAAAACTTTATAAAATTGAACTTTTGATCCAAACATTAGTATAGTTTCAAACAACAATTATAACAAATTAATCAAGTACTCGAAATCTGTCTATCGTATTATGTTTGTTAAAAATTCATTTGAGATTGAGCTTGAGAGATGATCAAATCAAGCTAGACATGACGTGGAGCTAGGTGAGGAAGATGGGGGTCGGTCGTCGTCACCGTGTTGAAAATGTCTTCATTAGTAGTAGTGATCATAAAAAATTATAGAGGTTTTTCGCCCCCGTTCATCTTATTCGCCTAGTCTAGTCTTTTCGGACGAAACCCCATCAGTTCTTTTTTCTTATTATTATTATTTTTATTTTGAATATAAACATTGAATTCCCAAAATAAAACGTCGTTTTGTTTCCAATTTCTTGTAGTTATTATATAATGAATGTGATGAATTTCTTTTTCGTGTTTTCATTTTTGATCTATCCGTCGGGTTGTTCGAAGCATTTTTTTTGCGGCTCTGCCTCCGAATCCACATAGAGTTTCGCCTCCACGTCAAAATATTACTGACTTCGCCCCTTAAGCTAGATCAAAGTTTTGAGTTCGTTAGCTTATCAAATTTGATACAACTGGCCACAAAATGAGCCATTTTCACACGAGAATAGGGCGAATGTAATGAAAGGATGTAAAAAATCGAATAGGATAAGACTTAAATGCAATGTCGATGCGGCACTGTTCGAGGCGGAATGGTGCATAGGGCAGGTGGTGTGATTCAGATGAAAATGGTATATATGTTCGTGTGGCTGCCCTTTATCGGGATACTTTAATCCCAAATTGGCGGAAGTTCTAAATAGAGAGAAATACTTAGTTGGATAAAATCACTTGTGCTTTGAGGATGTGGATTTTGAGTCGAAGTCACAGGAAGTGGTACAAGCGATGTTAAATGGAGGTCGAGATTATTCTCTTGAACATTATTGAAGATTATAGGAAATGCCTTGTAAAGGTTAATAATGCCTCAGCTTCATTTGTTAGGCGGTTAGCGATATAGTAGCTCATAACTTTGCTAAGGCTGTTCGTTCTATGTCAGAAAGCATGTTTTGATCTGATTGTACTCCTCGATTTATAGAGGATGTAGTGAGTCGTTAGATGAATGAAAAAAAAATTTTAGCATAAAAAAAAGGAGAAGAAGCTATTTTTAATTTTAAGAAATCAATTTATTTGCGAAAATTATACGGAGTGCCTAGGCACTCCGTGTTAGGAGTGCCCCAATGCACATAACAGTTATAAATTATGCACATATAAACCTTTATGTGCATTACTAATTATGTTATGTGCATTGTAATTATATTATGTACATATTTTATAACGTTTATGTGTGCATTAAGGCACTCCATATAACGATCGACTTATTTGAGCCCATTTGAGATTAATTTGAGAGCTAATTAAGTCAAACTCAAACACTCTATTTAACTCGCTAAAATTCCGGAACAAGCTTAAACGCTAATGTGTTCATTAGCCTTCACTCTTCTTGTTTTCGCACTTAAGAGTAAATTAGAGGGTCAATTAATCCTTGTATTTTTTAAAAGTGCTATCATATTGATCCTTTATTTATTATTATTTTTTTTGGTGTAATTTGACCCCCCCCCCCCTCTTCCCCTCCCCAAAATGTAAAAAAAATTATGACCAAAACAATCATTTAATTTAATTTTTGTGATCAAATAAAATTTTATGTTAGACTAAATTTCTACTACAAATCTACTTATTATTATACAATCATAAAGAGCCATGGGAACTTTAATAGATAATTATTGGCAAAATTACTCATTTGGTCCCTGACCTTTGACCCAGTAGACGATTTAGTCCCTAACGTTAGTTAATCACATAGTAGTCCCTAATCTTTCAATACCCAAAGCCGATTTAGTCACTGCCTTAATTTTGACCTGGTCAACGTCATACGTGGCATGAAAAATATGATGTGGCATTAACATAGAGCTTATGTGGACAAATAATTTGAGAAAAAATGATCAAAAAACTATTTTGCCCTTCATTCCTCCCACATCCTTTGTGCAGCACCCTCCCTCATCATCTCCACCATCTGAAACCACCAT
>JAOWAN010000043.1:8502152-8516660 GCA_028566635.1 Lobelia cardinalis
AGAGAGAGAGAGAGAGAGAGAGAGAGAGAGAGAGAGAGAGAGAGAGAGAGAGAGAGAGAGAGAGAGAGAGAAGGAATTTTCAGGAAAAAGAAGAAGGTTATTGGTAGGAGGGATGGGATGGGTGGTTCATGGCGGCGGCAAGGATTGGGTCGTTCACGGCACGGAGACAGGGCGGCGACATTTGGAGAGGAAGTAGGGTATTTGGGTTGAATATAATTGGACTTATATTTAACAATTTTACTAAACTAATTTTAATCAATGGTAATTTTATTAAACTAAAAATGGTTATTATTCTGATGTAATTACTGTTAATAATATTAAAATGTTACTATTGAAGAATATCGAAGAAGAAGAACTCAGGATGAACCGAGGAAGACAAAAGAAGATCGATTTGAAAGATATTGTGTTGAAAAGGGCATTTAAGTCTTTTCGTTTGAAAGTTAGAACAAAATCTTGCATTTTAGTCCAAAATAATGGATGAGGGTTGACCCTCAAATTTTTTTACACAAGGGGGTTAAGCCTAAAACCCGTATCTCATCAGGGGATTATAACTCATTAACCCAATAAACATATATCGAAAAACAAATATGAGTAAAATATTTAAATTTTTTTCTAGAATTCTAATTGTAGAGAGAAAGAGAAAGGTACAGTGAACCAGCCAAATCTCATCTCACTATATCATAAACAAGAAATTAAAAATACTTAGCATACCTGGAGCATGCAAGTTCATAATTCGATTCACTATATGCCTGGGAGACAAAATATTAAATTAGTCCACCTTCTGAATAATAGAATGCTTTGTGCACCTCAAATACTTTACAAAACTGTCCACAATGATGCAAAGACACAATATCCACAGAAAAAGAAGAAACCATATTCTTAATATTGTTCATGCCTTTCCCTCTGTAAATAAGAAAGAACTCTTCCAGCTAGTTCCCTTTTTTAAAATAATTGCTATCTAAAGCATAATCCATTAGATATTTAACACTAGGAAAATATGCTAGATTGACAGCAATTTCAAAGGAAACAAAGACAACAGTTTCTAAGAGTTTTTCCATGATGAAAATGATTTATGAAAGTCCCAACAGAAACAAAATTGCATATCCTATCCATATTCAGTTAATGCATACTATCAAATTAATGTTGGAATTCCACAGAATAAAACAAAACCAATGAACCATGGGAATTTAAGTTTCAAAGCCCTCTCACAAATCCTTAACACCCACTCATAGCACAGTTGGTTGAACAAATCAAGCCTCTGTTTACTCAGAAGTTAGTCCCCATCCAAAGAACCAAAATAAAGGACACTACACTTGCCTATAAAATTAATATCCATAAACAACTTTAATATTTTAATCAAGTGGGCCCAATAACAAAGTGAAGGCTGAAGGCTTTTTTATGGAGTAAAATCGCAGATGAGTAATTTATCATATTTTTGGATGAAGTAACATAAAACTATAACCAGATGGTCCAGGCGCCACGGTAGACCAAATAAGATGCAGTAACAACCACATAATCTACCCAAGTAGATGTTAAAACAAAAGCAAAAAAAGACTCATATAAAGCAGGAAGGTTTTTCCTTAAGTTTCTCATCTCTTTCTCAATTTTTTCTTCCTTCTAAAAATTACGCAAAAAAATAATAATTAAAACGTCCCATTGTCACCACAAACTCCTCAAACAGGTAAAGAAATTTTTGCACCAAGAATAACTTTGACCGGGAGATACGGCATATTATCATCACATATAAAAAAATGTGAATGAGAAGGGAGGAAAAAAACTGACCAAGGAATTTCTTTGGCGCCGGGGCCATTGCGGCCAGTGCGAACCTTGATGAGAGAATCAGGGACTTTCTTGTTGAGCTCCTTTAGGATTTCCGACAGCGGCCGCTTTATTCCAGAGGTGGGAGTATGGTCATCGCCGTCGGGAGGTGATATGTGGCTGTAGCTGCCATCATCGGCCGCGGCGACAGAGGGTTCATTGGCTGCTGAGAAAGGACGAGAAATAGAGGTGTTTCCGGCTAAGAGAAATGATTTGAGTGCAGTGGTCGAGGCTCGATTAACCGATTTCATTAAGGAAAATGCCATTGTTGTCTCTTTATCTTTGCCAGGAAAAAGACGATGAAAACCCCTTTGCCTGTGTTTGAAGGCGAGCTGTAGGGTTTTGGTTGTGTTTGGGTATAGACGATAGAACTAGAGCCTATCGGTTTGGATAAATTTTAAATTTAAATCGAATCGTAAAATTAATAAATTGAACGGATAAATCGTGGTTTCAATTTGATTCGATTTATTGATTTAGAAAAAATTTTATAAATTAAAAAAAAAACTAAATATAATTTAAAATTTACAATAAAAAACTAAAAAAAATATTTTTACATTAATAGCATATGATCATAATAAAAATTAAAATATTACGTAATTATGTTATTTATTTACATAATATTTAGCACAATACAACTTAAAAATTATAAAATTTATAAGTTTATTATAATATAATTAAGTTTAATTTGAACTATAATTATTATTCTATATAAATTAATGGATTAATTGCATTTTAGGTTGTATCGGTTTTGTGAGCTTGTAAAATAAATTTTTAAGTTTTAAATTTTGTAATTTAGGTTCTACAGTTCTATTTTTGTCGTAAAGTTAATCATTTTGAACTAATTTTATCGAAAGTTAACCGGGAGGGAGAGAGGGAGGCTCACGTGTAAAATTCGTAAATTTTTAAGGGGCATTAATGTTATTTATCTTTTAAATAATGATCTAAATTGAAACATATTTAAAAAATTTAATTTTAGTAAAATTTGTATTAAAATTATCTTTTTTACAAAAAATATATTATATTTTTCTATTAAATCAAATTTTGCAACATTTTTTTGGAGTAAAAAGAAGAAGTGAAATAACCTGCAATAGGAAAAGACAAAAACAAACTTTTTTCTTTTAATTTTTTTTTCTTATTATCATCATCGGAGGATCTTCAACAATGTCATTTCCAAATTTCTAACTGTCAGGTCTAGGAAAAACATATGCATCGTAAAATTGTTTAAATGAGAACGAATGAATTGGTACTTGACCAATTTTTTCGCATCTCGTCTCCGTAAGATTTAAAATCATCTTGCTGACTCTGACCCAAATCATATTCAGCTTCTCTTCTAGTTGAACATCTCTTCTCTCCTCGCCCGTCCACTATTTTTTCGGTGAGAAGAGATCGATGCCATCTTCAATATTAAAATACCCAGCCTAGAAAATGTGCAATTCACCCAATTCACACGGCGAGAACAGAAATTGTGCAACAATTCACATATTCAATTCACCCAATACACCGTTCAAAGCCATAAATTTCAGATTTCACCCAGAAAATCCATTTCACCGAGTCGAGGATATTCTTAATGGACCGCTAGGTAGGATTGGGGGTAATGTTGTGAACACGTCGAAGTAGGTCTCGATGAAAGATTTTAATTGGAAAGAGATGTTGTGGATATTATCGGCGGGGCCATCGAGCAAGAGGAGTATAGAGCCTGCAAATGGGTGGTCGGCTCTCGTGGAAACCTCCATTACGCAGATGAAGTTGTGCTTGGAGTTTAATTTGATCCAGATTTTGACGTGATCCACGTATAAGAGGTTATTTGGTGGTGCGTGCGTGCGTAGGGGTTATGTTTTTGACAATGGGGAGTGGAAGACGGTTGGGGGAGGGGGGAAGAGGGAGGCGGCGTACTGGATATAATGGGTTAGGTGGATTTAATCATTTAAGGTTTGGGTTAATTAGTGTAGAATTTATACGGAGGTGTTTCTTGCCAGGAGCATCTTTTAAAGCAAGTAAATGGGTAAAAATACTCTAATTAAATTTCTTAATTTAAGGGATTAATTGCAACTCCTAAATATCTTAAATTATCTTTTCCTCACATATCTCTTCCTAATTTTATTCACCCATTCTTCCTCCTCTCTCAGCCCCCGCCTCCCTCCTCTCTCAATCCACGCCGGCCCTACTGTTGGTTGGACTCCTAATGTTGGTGAGTAGGATATTCGACTGAGGTCGTGCAATATCATATGTTTAGTCCTTCAAATGCTAATTGTCTCACTATCACGCTAGTGGAGAAGAATGGGCTTCTGCCCCGACACCCCAAGTTGCTTGGGAATGAGATCATTTTTGAAATGTTTTTCTTTTTATATTCATCTTGAAGTGGAGTGTGCGTGATATTTGCGCAGGTTTAAAAGGTTTTGAAGCTAATATTGGTGTTGAACACATGCTATAACATAGCAAAATTCATCTTCTATTATGCATATTATAGATTTTATTATGCATTTAAGATCGGGTAAAATTCATTTTCTGTTAATAAGTATGTATTATTCATTTTGGGAGCATATCTTTTGTATTATTCATTTTGTAGTGCATATTATGCAGTTGACATCACGCAAAGTTCATTTCTGATTTTTAGGAAAAATTTTCCAAAATGCATGTATTATGTTTTTTTTTTTTGCGAGTAATAATCATTACTTACCCCATAAAATTAAATTTATGTTTCCTATAATATCGTGATGTGCATTTTCTGTTTTTGTATTCAATTTATGTTTTTTTTGTTACTAATTTAAGTAATTTGATATGAATGTTCATCTCGTAAGTGGTTAATATTCATTCAGCACTGCTTAATATTCATTTAATTATCTATTTTTGGTATTCAAATTTGAATTCCTATTGATTTTGGAAATTAAGTTAGTAATGTGTTAATTTAGGCATTAATTATGAGATTTAAATTAATCATATTTTTTTTAAATTTAATTAGAGAAATTAAAGTAAATTTATTAATTTTAGGAATTAATTGATGAGAGTGAGAGAGTGAACACACTTTTCGGTGTTCCTTGCTAGGAGCACATAAGTGCTCCATATACCAACTGCGAGTAGTGATTTGGGTTGGATAGTTTTGTGTGCGAGAGGTGTCTAGGTGGGTATGAGTTCGGGTTTGGAGCAAGGAATTCGGATTTTATACATAAAAATGACATTAATGCCCTTAAAAAAGTCAAGTATTTTGCACATGAGCCCGTTTTCATTAACTTTTGATGAAATTCGTCCAAAATGATTAACTTTGTTGATAAAAAAGGAACTATAGATTTTAAATTACAAAGTTTGAAACTTGAAAGCCTATTTCGCGAGCTCACGAAAACTATAGAACTTAAAACACAGTTAAGCCTAAATTAATTTTGAATTTTGGTAAACATCTTAGGTTTTGAATTCGTTTTTTTGTATTTCTTTTATTAAATAAAATTAATATATATTTAAATACTATTTACTAAAAATAAATAATAAAATAAATTAATTTTTTAAAAAGGGACTGACTATAATATATATTCAATGATATATAATTATACTCCATCGCTTGTTCTAAAATAGATGAACTTTTATTTTTAGTTGTCTATTGCATTTTAATTAAGTATTGTGTACATTTCAAAATAATTTTTATTTAAAATTTTCCGGTCCACTAAATATTATCTTTTTTAAAAATATTTTTTTGATAATTAATAATATATTATTAGTTACTTAATTATTTTGATGATAAATGGATTTTTGGGATCAAAAATATAATTAATATTTATCAAATATAACTTTTTGTTGATGTTGTATGTTAAAATTCAATACGAAAAAGGAACATTAGAATTTGGACGTACGACGGACAATTTTTTATTCTATTTCAATTTGCTTATTTGATTACAAATTTTAAGAAATGTACTTTTTATTATAAAGAAATATTTATGTCTAAATGATTTTGTAGATCAATATTAACTTTATTTGATTCACATTATATATCACATATGTTTATACAAAAATTTATGATATAATTCAAGCTATGATATCATTTAAACTTATTAAGTATATTTAAATTATTTTTTAATTTTAATTAAAAATTTTCAATTTTATTGATTTATTATCTATATTTATGAGTATAATATTTCTTTCACTAATGGCTGAATCAGAAATTCGATTTGTAGTGATTTTTATTTTTATTTTATAATGATTAAAAGAGAAAAGTAGGAGAAAGATAGAGAGAAAATAGTGAAACCTACTAAAAATCATATGAAATCAGACGTGTGATCCAAATTTAGGTCTATACTTTAATTTTGATCTATTATGAAATTCCGACATTAAAATTTACTTGGAGTTGATTTTTATCATAAAATGTATAAATATAAATTAAAAATGATTTAATTCAGTTCGTTAATCGAAAATTCAATGACAAATAGAATTTAATTTGGACGAGCTATTGGCTAATTCCATGATTAGTTAGATAAAATTTAAATTCATCTTAAATTAAATAATTAAATTAAAATTTATACTAACCTATCTATTTAAGATCCAAAATCCCTAAATTTAGTTACCGTCTATCCGTTCGGCGGTACCTCAGCCTTTTATGGTGGCATGGCATATCTAACAAAAGTGGAGTCATTTGTAATTTAATTATTTTTTTATTATTATTTTAAGGAAGTAAAAGATTTTGAAAAGTAAATTAAGGAGGGTGCGTTTGCATACGCAAATTTTCCTACATTTTGAAAGTTTTATTTTTTATTTTGATAATAATTGAATTTAAATATAAAAGAGAGAGGGAGAGAAAATGATACTCAATTAAAAAAAAAATACATAAACAATATAAAATGATAATGTAATAAAGAGAAAACAAAAATAGAATGATCATTATCCTTAAAGTTTGGTCTTAATAAGTTTATGTTTGTGTTACTTTTACCTGGTAGACGACCTTTATAAAACCCTAAATTTGATTTGTTAGTTTACTAAGATAACCAATCTTTCTTATGAGTTTTTTTTTTTTTTTTTTTTTAAACACTAAATTCTTCTTCTAAGCTTTTAAATCTGGTTCATTTAGTTAAAATTATTATCGTAACCGTTAAAATTCACAAAATATTAATTTTATTTTTCTGTAACAAATACAAATTTTAACATCATAAAGTTATAAAGTGCTGAAAAATTAAATTGTAGAAGTAACTGTCTAATAATTTTCATAAAAAATGTATCTATCTTGATTTAGTATTTTGAACTATCTATAATATAAGGAAAAGTAGAATGTTCTTCATTTTCATCATCATCTCATGCATTTATTTTTTTGCATATTCCTCCTAATTTAAATTATTTTCCCATTATTTTTTCCAAAAAAAATATTTTCAGTACTGTGTATTTGAATCTCCCAACACAGTAAATATTTTCGTTATTATGTCTTTGGTTCCTATAGTTTCTACGATATTTAGGTTCTCATTTGAGCGACTACCTATATAATAATATAAGGAGATTTTATTTATTTTGATGCCCTTCCCAAGTCGAAAGTAATATATACAGCTTTATGTCAATTGCACATCAACGACATACATTATAATGCATGCAATTGATTGTACCAACGCATCTGCGACCACGAATGGTGAACCAAAATCGAGGGTCTGATCAACCCAAAGTTTTGCTACTATCGAATTGATTTTTCCAACTTAAATTCAGAGAAATAATGCACAGATTCATGACATAGTACTAAACAGTTTTTGAATTGATTATGGTATCAATTTCAATTGATTATGAAAATAAACCAACCATCATGAGCCTAAATGGTTACAGATTCTTCACTAATCTCTGCTTATTATATAGAATCGACTTCAGCCACTTGAAGGGGATAGAAAAAACGAGTCTTTTCCCCACTTCTCAAATTCAGAAATTATGTTCAACCATCACGTTCCGTTGTATCCTCGGAAACAACTGCCCACGATTTCCTCTTAGCACTTACGGTTGAGAGGGCAAAATTGTTTTAAGAAAATCGTTCTGAACGAGTCTCAGATAACTTTTGAGTACTTAGTTGTTCGCACTTAGCTGTTGGGATCATCACTTGTTTTGCATACTCAGATTCTAACATAAGTTAAGAATGAACAATACATTTTAGAAGAGAGGAGGGAGACTAGCATGGAAGAGCACAATGAAGTGAGTGGAATCAGGGCTCTCATGAACCCCTCAAGACTTTTTGCGGGTCAGCTGGGTAATGATACTCTCAAATTGTGGCCAAGGTGTTGGGGGACAGATGCGGCCCATACCATCTCAAACCACCCGGCAGCTGCCTTGCGACCATTACACATTATTATATGTACAGAGATATATACTCTGACCTTCCAAACTCATTATCCCATTGTTATGATTATTAAGTGGTGAGTGCTGTACTGAAGTCTAAGGCATTTGTAGGTCACACCACACTGCACTATCTATCAGTGTATACTGCAAAGTCAACGCGGGCACGGAGAAGACGGAAAAAATATATATATATATGAGAAAAAAGTTTTGCACCATGGAAATGGTGGATCACAGCATTATAAGTAAGAATATGGAACACCAGTTCTTCAAACTATATCTAGCATCGACCATAGCTAAGAAGGCAATGTTTTTTAAGTAGAGGAACACGATTCGATCTGGTTTTTTAGTTAAAAATAGCATTCGGAACCTCTATAGTTCAGATTCTGGGCCGGTTCCGCGGGAAAGTCAAAGAAAGGGGGAGAAGGATAATGGATGGGGAAGGGACCATAAAGAATAGCAAAGGAGAATCACAAGTGATTGGGCCATTTGTGGTGGAGGATATATCTGTTGATTGGAGAGGCCGATCCTGCAAACCTAACAAGCATGGTGGCATGACTGCTGCTCTTTTTGTCCTTGGTCTCTCTCTCTCTCTCTCTCTCTCTCTCTCTCTCTCTCTCTCTCTCTCTCTCTCTCTACACTATATTATTATAGAAAATTAAGCAATAAAGTTAGTGTTGCATTCTCTAAACCATGATCTGTCCTAGTGGGCTTTTGGTAATGACACTATATAGTTATGAATTATAGTATTCCAACAAGATGATCAGGAAGTTTATGTGTGTATATTGTTGAAATATGTTGTGGAGGTTACTAATCTCGGTTGATGATCGATGGTTCAGGGCTTCAGGCTTTCGAGATGATGGCAATTGCTGCAGTTGGGAGCAATCTCATTACCTATGTTTTCAACGAGATGCATTTCCCGTTATCAAAGTCAGCCAACATCGTTACAAACTTCGTAGGCACAGTTTTTCTCCTTTCCCTTCTTGGTGGCTTCCTCTCGGATTCTTACTTAGGCAGCTTTCGCACCATGTTGATCTTTGGGTTTGCGGAACTCTTTGTAAGAATCTACCACATATTGTATCTTTCTATTTTCTACATAAATTCCCCTGCAGATATATACAATAGTTGTGATCTCTGGAAGTAGGTAGAATGAGGTGAATATAATTTGGCACCCTGAGCTTGTGCATATGCTGTTTGAAATTGGGTGAAGTTTTTTGCCTTGTAATTACTAATTCTTGATGATTTGATTTGCAGGGTTTTATACTGCTCACTGTCCAAGCTCATATAGCTAATATGAGGCCACCAGAGTGCAACATGGTGCTGAGCAGCAGCAAATGCATGGAAGCCAAAGGCTTCAAGTCCTTGACATTCTTCGTGGCACTCTACTTGGTAGCTATTGGAAGTGGTTGCTTAAAGCCCAACATAATCTCGCACGGAGCCAATCAATTCAGGAAACACGACCCTAAGCAATCCAAGAAGCTATCAACTTACTTCAATTGCGCATACTTTGCATTCTGCACGGGTGAGCTTTTCGCCCTAACTTTACTAGTTTGGGTGCAAACACATGCAGGAATGGACATTGGATTTGGCGTCTCTGCAGCTGTCATGGCCATGGGATTGATGGGATTGCTTGCTGGAACTTCCCTTTACAGAAATAGAACGCCTCGCGGTAGCATCTTCACACCGATTGCTCAAGTAATTGCTCAATTACCCATTGATAAGACTTTTCTTGTTATTGGTTGGGAGTTGGGAAACATAGTACTCATAATAGTCTTGTAAGATAGTTCAAATAACACTAGCAAAAACAAGAACATAAGCAACAGGAACAAAACAGAAGTACAACAACAATACTAATATGAAAAGTAAGTAATTTTTCAATGAATATAACTGATTCATTGGACTACCGCGTTTTCCATAGCAAAATCTACAAATATTATGAGAGTTACTATTATTCAACAAAAAGTTGCAGGATTCTGTGTCAAGTTATCTACTATCTATACATTCTTGGCAATAATTTCCTTCCTTTTTCAAGGTTTTTGTTGCTGCAATCACAAAGAGAAAACTTATCTGTCCTAATTTGGAATTGCTTCATGGAAGTCAAGCAGTGGTGCCCCAAGTTATCTCAACAAGGTCATCTATCACAAGCAGCCTCCTCCATACTGAAAAATTCAGGCGAGTTCCAAAATTGAAGACTAAAATGTTATAATCTTCATGACGTGCATGATAATAGAATTCAAAGTAATTTTAACATTGTTTAGGTTATTAACAAATTAAGGTACATAGCCGTGAAATCTTCATAACTTTTGATGAAATCGCAGGTTCCTTGACAAAGCCTGCATCAAAATTTATGACCAAACTGAGACAAGCGAGAGCCCATGGAGGTTATGTACGGTGACCCAAGTGGAGCAAGTGAAGATACTCATATCTGTTATTCCCATTTTTGCATGCACAATCATATTCAATACAATCTTAGCTCAGCTCCAAACATTCTCAGTCCAACAAGGGAGCACCATGAATCCGCGTCTTACAACAAACTTCCAGATTCCTCCAGCTTCTCTCCAGGCCATACCATACATCATGCTCATATTCCTGGTCCCTCTGTATGAGACCACATTCGTCCCTCTCGCACAAAGATTCACTGGAAAAGAATCTGGAATATCCCCTCTACAAAGGATTGGCATCGGTCTCTTTACTGCAACATTCTCCATGGTTTCAGCTGCAGTAATCGAGAACAAAAGAAGGACCTTGGCACTGAATCTTAACAAAAGTCTGTCCATCTTTTGGATAGCACCGCAGTTTCTCATCTTTGGTCTCTCAGAGATGTTCACCGCAGTTGGGCTTATTGAGTTCTTCTACAAGCAGTCACTGGAGGGGAATGGAATGGAATCCTTCTTAACTGCCATGACTTATTGCTCATACTCATTTGGATTCTATTTAAGTTCCATACTAGTATCTTTGGTAAACAAGATTACTTCAAGCTCCTCTAGGGGAGGTTGGCTTAGTGACAATGACCTCAACAATGATAGGCTAGACCTTTTCTACTGGCTATTAGCTGCTCTCAGCTTTATAAACTTCCTCAACTATCTATTCTGGTCCAGATGGTATTCCTACAACCCATCCTTGTCCCCTACAACCCTAAAGGAAGTTGAACCTAATAACAACATATCTTGAACATATCATTATCAATATTGATCCTAGCTAGCTAGTGACTTTTTTTCTTTAATAATTAACCTTGTTATTGACTCTAAGCGTAGCTATAATGATACTTTCTAAATATATAGATAGCTATAGATCCACTAAGTGAATCGATTGCTAAGTTGTCAACTTTAGCACCATTCCTTAAGTTATCATCTTGGCTCCCATATTTTTATGTGATGGAACTGTGTAAGGTGGATATGTAAGGGCCCCATGATCATTAATTACTTGATTCTTGCATATATGTATGAAGAAGTTTTCTCCTAGTTTTCCTTGATTTCAAAGTCAAATCTTTGATGGTGGACATTGCCAATATCTCTCTTTTTGGAGAAAGATTGGAAGTGGTGGGGGATATAAGCTTTAAACTTTATAATTGGCTTCATTTTCCCCTAGATTTGGACAGTAAAGAGGACTCTTTCTAAAAAGCCAACATACTCTGCTAGGATGTGAATCTGTTGTTTATTTGTGGTCGGTTTAAAAAAGTGTAGTTTTTCCTCTCTTCATGTTTTGTATATTTACCGAAAGGCTAATGAAAAAGCATTAGGCCTGCAAAAAGATGATCAAATGTTCCTCCTAATATGTCTTCTTTTCCCCCTCTCTTTGCCAACTTCTTTTGAATTTTTTAAATCCTAATAAAGAGCAGATACTACTCATCATAATCCACGCACACTCAAATATATGTGAATTAACAGATTTCCATGGTCCCAACTCCCAAGAGTTAGAACTTCTAGCTAGTTACATATTTAGCCTCAAGCTGAATTTAAGGGATGGTCACCTTGCAGTTTCAGTCCATTTTCCATTTGCTTGGTTTTTTCGTTTTTATTTTATTCTTATTTTTATAGCAATGTTGACATGAACTCAACCTAACCTCAATCCCTATTATTCAAACGGTATCTCGAGAGGGTAGACACTATAATAGAAGTGACACTCCCAATTTTGATGGTATATAACGTGCCAATCATTTCCTATTTTCACAGAATTCTGTTTTAGTTATTAATGATAATAATAACTCTTAAAAGGTATAAAATAAATTTACAATCTCTCTCTTCTATATACCAACATAATCGGCGAAAGTCATCCCCCAAAACCCTGCCAAAATACAAGCATATCTATGGTATTCACTGCCACCAATCCACTATACATTGCAACAATCCGTGCCAAGTATTTATATGAACATAAATACAATAAATACATTGTCCAGTATTTATATGAACATAAAAATTACGCAAATCAAAACGACTGCATATACAAAATGAACATGTTGATTACTTATGAACACGAGAAAATGTTTTGCTAATGAACACAAATTATAATTTCAGTTTGAACACAGATTATTCTCTAAATGAATTTAATGATATAAGCAAATGAAGATAATTATAAGATAATGAATTCAAAAAAAAAAAAAAGGAAAACAAGCCCCCGCATCAAAATGAACACGAAAGCTACGAGTAATGAACTGGAAACCAGTAGATAGTGAATATCACAATTCTATGAACGAACATTAAGTGAACACGAAAGCTTCAAGTAATGAACACGATACCAGTAGATAGTGAATATCATGATTCTACTAATGAACATTTAAAAATTCAAAATTTAAATGTGTAAAGTCCCTAATACATTAAAAAATTCAAAATTTAAATGTGTAAAATCTCTAATTAAACGCAATTGGTTGGGTAGAAGATTTTGAAACAATCAGATCGCGGCTGATTTTGCAACGAGCGCGACTGATTTTGAAGAGGGGGGGGGGGTGGTGATGATACTTACTCACGCCTTATATAAAGACCAAAGCGGCACTCCTTTCTTAGAGTGCCTACCCTCTCCATATATTATTATTTCGGTCATTTTTCATTTGCTTTTGCTTTCCTTTATTATTTTCTATTGATTTTTATAGCAATTTTAAAAGGGACGTAAACCTTGCTAACCCCAATCCTTACTATGTATTAAAATGTTGTAGCCAGCTACAAAGTACATAAGAAATATATCTCCCTTGGTAGTAGTGATTAGTGCTCTATAAGCCTTATTTTTTTTAAAATTGAGTTGTTGTTCTTCATGCATTGACAATCCTAAACTTAGATTAATCACAAAAATCAGAGAGAAAATTTGATTAGTTTACATGAGCCTTCCTCTCCAGTGAATTCTAATATGTTGTCTAAAGCGCAACAATTTTTTTTTCTTGAATCAATTGCTTTCAAGAAAAAAAAAACATGGAAAGAGGCAAGAATATTTTCGAATGAGTTGCGCGATGGTGGAAATTGGAATCCTTCCGCCATGACTTATGATGGATACCTATGATCTTAATTATCCATTTGAGATCTAAAGGCTATCATTTACATATTCCACTTGTCATATCCTATTATTACTTTTAAATTTTAATTTACTTAATAAATTAATTTAGGTAACTCTAAAGGAAACAAAATCAAGCTACTTTTACTTGCCATGTTTCTTGTTCTTGTCTTCATCATCGTCGCTTTGATTCCACAAAACTTGTATTTCTGATTTCAATTGAGTCTATCACTTTTTAAAGTGGCTTGGCTTTGTTTCTTTATTACACAGTTACCTGCATTGATTTATTAACTTTTATATTATTAAATTAAAATTTAAAAATAATAATACGATATGAAAAGTGGAATATGTAAATGATAGCCTTTAGATCTCAAATGGACTGTTGAGATCAAAGGTATCCACCATAGGTCATTGTGGAAGTTCCACCATTGCGCGACTCTAATTTGAACACGCCTTTCTTTTGTTCCTCTTTATTGATTGATTAAGAAGTGAGAAGCCATGCATGGTGTTTTCCAGCACCTTTAAATTTCAAAGTAAATGCTTCGAGTTTCCAGCAACATAGGTCTTTCATCTTTGTGCCATAACTTTAGTTTTTAGTTGGTTATTCATTCATTCATTCATTTTTGTTTTTGCTTAGTACAAAGTTATGAGAGCTTGCATTTTCTATAATTATCCCACCTGCAAGAACTCTGAGTTGTAACATTTGTTTAGATTACTGGGTATGGGCCATCTTTAAGGGTAAATTTTACAGACACTCGAACTTGGGTATGTTCTTTATTTATTTGTCATAGTAAATAATTTCTTCAGTAATTGCTATGGATTGGTGGCAGAATCAACATGTAACAATAGTTGTATCTGTTAGAAAGGAGTAGGTAGAAGTAGGTAGGGTTGGTGAGGATGAACCAAGATAAACTGGTTCATTGTATCAAGAAA
>JAOWAN010000043.1:8521770-8549264 GCA_028566635.1 Lobelia cardinalis
TTATTATCGAGCCGAGTTCGAGTTGATACTAGTACATTTTTTCGAGTTCGAACTCGAGTTTGAGCCGAACTTTCGAGCTATCGAACCGAGTTCGAGCCAGAAAAAAACGTAAATTTCGGATCGATATCGGTTCGTTGACACCCCTGCCCTCTAATGGTGCTCTTGAAATTATTGTGAAATCCAACCGTGAATTGTCATCTTTTCCGGCGACAGGACGGAACGCCGGCAGCCAAGTTGATAACTTTCAGGTATCTGTTGGCCGCAATTCTTTCATCAAACTCTTCGTCCATTCACGGTGAACAAAACCCATCAATCAATTTTGATTTTCCTTTCGGTTAAAACTACCGACGGAATCGAATTGATCGAAATTAAAATTTTCCGATCCAGCAAAAATTTCATTGGACTCTTTCTCCAACCTTCCGTCTTTGCCTTTGGGTTAAACCCATCAATCAATTTCGAAAAATTCTCTTTAAAAACTCAAAGCCTCTTTGCTTCCTTTCAATGATTTTGAATATATATATAATATCTATACAAAGATTGAAGAAACTTTACAAAGATTACCTTCAAGAGTAAACTGTCAGTTGATTAGAGCTTCGTGCTGATAACGTGTTTAAAACTCAAACTCACAAACCAAGTATATGTGTGTGTGTGATACAGAACCAGAGGTAAGAAAGGAAGAAGATGGAGAAAATTCGTCTCCAGATCTTCAGCCCAGGGGTATATTTATATTAGGAATATTTATACTTACACCCCTTGTAGATTGTATAAATAAAAAGGAATACCCACAACTATTATATATTTACAATATTGACAAATTTTTAGTAATTTTCAGCGGTATAGTATGGCAATAGGCCATTTTCCCAGCCCTGGATAGAGTATCCGGCCACGCTCCTAAAATCCGTTAACCCAACGAATTCGGTTTAAAGTATGGCACGTGCTTGTACCATGACATCTTCCGCCCTTTCCCTCTTCTTCAACTAGCAACCGTCCTCTTCCTGTCACATGTCGTTTGATGGAGACGGCGAGGAACCAGTAGTCATGGAGGAAGAAGAAGAATCAACAACGGTTAACGTTATGGAGCAGCATAATGATTCCGCCTTCGCTCCGATTGCTATCGGAAGCAGCGCCGCCCCGGCTGAGTCGGAGACGGAGGCTGAAGAGGAGGAAGATGACGAGGAGGATGAAGAAGATGAAGAAGAAGAAGAAGGAGAGGGAGAGACAACTTATAAATTGAGATTCGAAGGCGAGATGAATCGATTGGACTTCGCCGAGGCTGATGAGTTCGGCATTCAGCCTTACCAGCAGTTCGAGCGCCTCGAGAACGCGTATGAAGATCTCGCTGCTAAAAAGCGCAAGGCAACTAGCAATGACAGGTAATTATGCTTGCGTATTACTCCCTTAGTCTCAAAACAATTGTCAACTTTTCTAGTTGATTTATCAAATTATTTTTTGCAAATAATTATCATGCTATAGATTTAAATATTTTAGTCATCTTAAGACTAATAAGTAATTTGTCAAAAATATTTTCTATATATTCGTTATAACATGTAAAGATTTTATAAATATTTGGTCAATAGTTAATTAAATTGACCAAAATCAATCAAAAACACTCATTTTGGGAATGGGACGCTGGGAGCAGTATAATTGTCACTCAATTTGGGATGGAGGAGGCAGTCTCCATCCTAAAATGAGTGTCAAAAACTGCTCAGGATCATGAACAAATTGTGGCACTCAGGTAGTACTTATTTTGGTTTCCATTGTAAAACTTGATTATATTTTGACTGAAGAAATGCTCTTGTTACTCAGCTTTGTGGAACTGTAAAAGTTGTGTTTTTATTGTTGAGCACAGGAATGGAATTATAAAAGTTTTGTTTTTACTGTCGAGAACAGAAAAAGAACTGCTATGCTAATATTTGGTTTAGAACAAGTTCCATATTTTTCTTTTTATATTTATAGATTTGGAAGTTGGACTATTTTAGCATAATGGTGGGCATTGTAAATATATCAGTCTTACAATTCAGCTGATGATATCAAATGTACTGATCTCATAGAGCATGTATGTAGCTCGAGGTGCTTTAGATGCTCCCTCTTTTGTGTTTTTTTTCCATTAGTTAACTACGACCTCTTAGAAAGCCCAAAAAGAGTGTTGAGATAAGAGTAGTTCTCTATCAAAATATGTGAAGATAAGAAAAGAGAGAAGAAAAAGATCGCGTGAAACAGTATTTTTAAGCTAGCAAGAATCTTTCATGATTGGAATGATTTTTGTTGGCTTTTGCATCGTATTCTTTTCACGGTTTGTGTGATTGAAAGGATTGAGTTGACCATTATTTTGTGATTATCTTCAAACAGGAATTCACAGGAATGACCTCCTATAAAAGAGAGGGAGCTTACTTCCAAAAATTTATAGACAAAGAGAAGACTCAAATATATGTGGTTGGTAAAACCCATGTATCCAGGGATACGCACTAGTTTCATTATTTGAGAGAACTACATAGGAACCGGATATTCTTCATGAAAGCTATTTGTACTCTTGCCCTAGATTCCTTCACTAATTCAATTATATAACACATTTGCATTTTATTTAATCGCAGCACCATTGCCCTTTTGTGCTCTCTCTATATTGGATCTTTTGAAGAGTAAGCTCCCTCCAGGTTATTCCAATGTGAACTCCGTATGTGAAGATAATTATTACAGCCAAATTACTTATTCGAATCACGCCAACGACAGAGTGAGAATGGGATGCACGAGCTAGCCAAATAACAGTGAAAGCATTTTGGGTAGCTTGAAATAATGTTTGACCTAATCCTTCGATTTTTAAGCTTCACTTGGATGCCTTAATTGATAAGATGATCCATCATTCTTCATCTCTTTGTTGAGGACTACACTTAACATATCTTCTACCTGTCTTGAGAGAGAGAGCTTCCAAAGTTGAGTGACTAGTTAATGTCACAACTTGTTGGTCATTCTTCCTTTACCACTTATATATAATCCCGAATCAATAAATTTTGTCCTGTTTACAAAGGTAGAAGCCATGTTATGTGTAGCTATCCCCCTTCTTCATTACTTGTCACCTCTAAAGAGGTACCTCGAAGCGTCTTCTTGTGAAAAATTGTCCTTCTAATCTGTATGCTCTACCTATAATCACTTCATGCTTGAAGATCTTCAATACCATGCATTCATGCACGCCATTTCCAATGACCATCAATGTTTGAGAACTAGTTACCATACTCCCCATTGAATCATACAACTCCACCGCACTCTTCTTCCTATTGTAGGACCATTCGCCATGTGTGATTTTTTAAACTCCTCTTGCAATTAAATTTTTGCAGCCCTTGGATTGTAAGCCCTTGGAGTGTAACTGGGTCAAGAATATTAAATTTGGACACAACTTTGGGACATACATCACACAAGCCAAATTGTGCATCATACCATCAAAATTTTTGATTGAAATAATATTTGAAATTGCTGCAAAGATATTGTTTTTTAAATCTTAAAACCACACATTAATCTTTTAAATTCCTAGAATGAAAATTAATCCTGTTATGAGGAAGCTATACGGACAGGGCTGTATAATCTTAGAGTAGAGTAGGCATTGTTGAACCATGGCAGTTGTATTAAACTTGCTTTTCATGCTTACGTTCTAATTCTTATGATTTTTTGCCGTCACTACTACATGTTTGGCAAGTTAACTTCTCACTGCATGTATTGTCAATTGTGGACCCTGTGAGATACTGAGAATTTGAGTCTACTTTGGTGTAGAAGCCTAACCTCTGGCATGCCCCAGGCTGTCCAAAGAATGAGAAGAGAAGAGGGGAGGGGAGGGGAGGAGAGGTGAGGAGTGGAGCGGAGAGGAGAGGAGAGGAGAGAGCTATACGTTTGAAGTTTCAGTAGTTCAGTTGATTTTAATTTTAAAACAATGATCTCTCTGATTTTCCCCTTATTACTACTTAACGAGTTTACTTCTTGCTGCATATATTGTGTATGATGTGAGATACTGAGATCTGAGTTCATTTAAATATAGAGCTTAACCTCTCGCAAGCCCTCAGGCTGACCACAACAAATGGATTCTAAAAGGCATTTAATCTATTACAGTGCTTTACTTGTGCCAGTCAAGGTCTTAGCTGTCTAAAAATGGAGTTTATAGTATTGGTTAAAAAAGAGTGAACTTCTGCCAGTTATTATTTTATACATTCAAATTTAGGTATTTTAATATTCTTTTAAAACATTAAATTTTGCTTGCAGTGAAATTCTAGCTAAAAAAGTTAGACGAGAGGATATTCTTGGTGATAACTTTGATGAAATAATGGAAGCAATATATGGCAAGAGAAGAAAATCAAGGAAGGTATGCTGTCTTTTGCTCATTTCTCTTTCTGACTTCCTTCTTTAACTTCTTTTGCTAACTATTTCTGTACAAGGTATGTGCACACACACGCATATACATTTATGTATAGACATTTACTATCTCATACACATTTACATACGGATATACATGTACAGACTACAGATAAATATCAATAGACGTACAGATGCATATGCCTATATATACATATATGTATAGACATTTACTATCTCATACACATACATACGGATATACATGTACAGACTACAGATGAATATCAATAGACGTACAGATGCATATGCCTATATATATACACACCATCTGTGTGTGTATACAATTTTACATTTGTTGTTGGAGGAAAACATAGAATCTGGTCTGAAGTAACCTGTAATATTTTTCTCTCTAAAATGCTCTCTCCTAGTTAGGCTTGGCAATCTTTGCCCGAATCTGTAATTCCGAAAACTCCATATTCCATCTCTTGCTTTGATTCAGTGGAATATCCATGCTCATTGAATCATAACGGTAGAGACATCAGAGGATTATTGGTCTGATTTGCTTAAATTGTTGAAACCTGCATTAGAGCATTTTAGATTCTTATTCTAGACATTATGTTTATAATTATGTTTTTAGTGATCTTGTAATGAGTTCGTCATATCGAGATGCCGCAGCGCTTCCAGATTTTCCTTGACAAGGGACCAGCAAGATTATGGCAAGGTTATCGGGTATTTTTATCAAGGTTGACTCAGAAGGGTTAGAAAGGCGAATCGAATTTCTGAAAAGTTGTTTAGTTGGTCAGTTTGAGAGATCAGTAGGTACAGGTGTGGATGTGGCATTCTGGGGGACAAAGACATGGAAGACGGTGGTAGGGGTAAGACAAAGCTGCTGTTTGTTTTGAGCCTTATGAGGCTGAAAGAGTGCTGAGGCAGGGGTCAAGAATGAAAGATGGGATTCATTTGTTGCTCCAATGATGGACTAAGTGGGTGGGTCTTACCAGGGCAGGGAAAACATGTTGGGATAGATGGGTGATGATCACGGTTTGCCATTGCATCTTTGGTGTGTGAGTAGTGCGACTGTACTCTGTCATATTAGAGACTTGTGAGGTGGTTTCTTTCGGGGAGACGATGATTGGGGTGGTTCCTTTGAGTTCCTTCATTTCGAAGTTCGTGCACAAGGGGTTCTTTCGTCGTCGATTCCTATCATTGTTGGTGATGAATGTTGTGAGGTTCAAATTTTGGAAGATAAAGTTGGGCTAGTAGGCAAAGTACCGGTTTATGTTGTTGATGAACTAACTCCTTTGAACATGGATCACTGGTCCTGCAAGCTTGGGGCATTTTGGTTGGGGGATCAGAATTTTGATAAACTGGCGGCGGAAGAGGAGCGTAGGGATCACGCGCAAGGGGAAGGGATAGGAAATCAGTCATGAGTCATGGGTGTGATTTTTGTCCCGAGATTGACGGTTTTCCAATTAGTAAATTGGGAGTTAAAACACAATTTCAGCACGTGGGTTTTAAAGATACTAGAAGAGGGCAGTCAGATTTTAGTTATTGCAGACCCATTAGTATTAGGCCTGGAAAAAATAGGCCGAATGAGACTGCTGGGTTTATTTATCAGGTTGGTAGGACTTCTTTTAATAAGCAAACAGGGACTTATTCTTCTGGTAAACAGAATTGAGTATAGGATTGGGTTTAGACAACCGATGTTTGTGGGTTCTAAGAAGCCGCCTAATATGAGAGCCACAATATGGTCGTTGTCTTAGTCAAGAGTCAAGACGTCAAGCAGAAGACCTCCGTCAGTCAAGTGACTTCAACCAGGTTGAAATCTCAAGTCGCTGGTGCTCTCCCCTCTTTTGATTTTCGGCATGATTCCAAGGAAATTTCAGTGGAGTGCAGACGCAAGGTTTCGGATGCAGCGACATTTCTTAAGATGGGGTTTGTTTGGGTTCCTAGGTTTGATGGCAATGTGGTGCAGACGTTAAGGAAGCCGAGCCAAGCAGACACAAGGGGTCGAAATGGGCTGGTGAAACTTCTGTATCTTCCCATGATAAAAGTTGTTCTCGTATGTCCTACAGAAATTACGAGGAACGTAATTACGTCCGTAATTCATATTTGGGTGCTCAACAGGAGATTCCATGGGGCTCGCCAGAAATTGTAGAAGAGAGTGATGGTGATGTGGGAACTGCCTTCAATCCTAACTCGGAAAATTATTATCGGCGAGATGAAGGAGAGGTGGAGGATTGGTTTGGCAGCAATACAGAGGAAGAGTATGTGAGTGAGACTGATTCGGCTGAAGAATTAGTGTTAGACAAGTTGCGTGATTGCGTGATCGCGCAAATAGTCCTACAGGATTGCTTTGACAGCGATACAGAGAAGAGTATGTGAGTGAGACTGATTCGGCCGAAGAATTATTTTTAGACAAGTTGCGTGATCACCCAGATAGTCCCATGTTGCCGAATGATCTGTTTTCGAAGCTGGTCGGAGATGGTTCTAGGGACTAGCAAGGGACAGTAGCAACCCGAATGAAGATGTGGATGATACAAAACCTGATTCTCGGGACTCAAATACTGATCATTCAATCGGGGAGATTCAATTTATAGGAAATAGGGAGAGATACAGTTATTGTGATGGATTTGTGAATTTCTTTGAAAGCCTGAGTTTTTTCTTCCTCTTTTCTTTCTCCTCTCTCCCTCAGGCTTTGTTTTTATAGTGCTGCCCTATATTGTCCTGCCTTACCTGGGTTGTTCAATTGCTCTTTAGGGTCTGTTGTGGGCACGGGATGCTTCTTTATGGATATTCTGCCAACTAATGAGAGAGTCGGTCTTGATTCAGGAATCTCTTTATGAATAGACCATGATGCCAGAGATAATGCTATGATTCAAGTTGCTGAAGATTCCATCCTAGATTTGCGGCACAAGAAATTAGGATGCGAATAGAGTTCATTTTTGGCAAGAGGACCAGAGATCTCCTTCCCATAAGTCCGTGTGTATCCATCGGCAATAAGTCTCGCCTTATACCGTTTAACTGCCTTATACTGTTCAACTGAACCATCTGGACTATATTTTACGGTGAACACTCATTTGCAACCAACATTTTTCTTGCCGGCGGGAAGAGTCGAGACATCCCATTTTTCACTCTTCTTAAGAGCATTCATCTCATCGATCATAGCACTCCTCCACTTCGGATCAAGGATTACATATTCCCAACACTGAGGAATAGGAACAAACAATAAAGTGGAAACAATATCGCGATAAGAAGGGGAAACAAATTCATAAGAAACAAAGTTAGAGATAGGATGCTCGGCACATGTTCTAGCACATTTTTCTAACAACTATAGGAAGTTCAAGATTAGTAGGGTTACCATTTGTATCGAAGGAAAGAGCAACTAATGTGGGCGGACTAACTTTTGGATTAGACAACAAAGGGGGTGAAGTAGCATTTACATGTTGTCTGCGAGAGTACATCAAGAAATCCGGTCTATCAAGTCTGCCGACCAGATCCGGCTCTCCATTAGGAGGTTCATCCCTCTCCTCCTGTCTAGGAGAGTGATCCTGAGGAACACAAATTGGAATAGGAATAGAAGAGGACTCCATGCTTACTCCTTCATTATCTAAATCCTCCTCTTGAAGGGGTGAACATGAGTCTGAGGAGTATTAAGGAGTCGACTCCCAAAAAGTGACGTCGTGACTAATAATAACTCTAGAGTTGGAGGATGATAACATTTATGCCCCTTTTGAGTTGGGGAATATCCAACAAAGACACATTTAGGAGCGCGGGGATCTAATTTTCCACGCGAAGGAGCAGAATTATGAACAAAACAAACATATCCAAATACTCCTAGTGGCACAGTACCATGTGAAAATTTAGTTAAATTGTTCTTAAACCAGGACACTTAATGAGGGGAAAACACTTTTCTATTGTTGTTTGAAAGAAAACAGTTGCAAAATCCACTTATTTATTTATTAATGAAACTTGCATGGAAGTTAATTATTTTTTGTTTGGTTTGTTTGTTTCTTGTAATATGTGTGGTTACTGCTAGAAGGTCTTGTGATGCTTATGATGCGTTAGATGTTTAATCACACCTACTAAAAGTTTCTTGTTAGTTCATATACATTTCCTTTTAGGCTTGTAATTACTAGGAACTTCTCTGAATTAATTAATTTATTCATTCCTCATCAGCGTATCTATTTCTTGTTACTGTTTGTAACAACATTAAACATTTATGTGAAGTTTTACGGTACTCCTTTCTTTACTTGTTACAGACTAAAAAGAGAGGGAGACGAAGGGGATCAAAGAATAAAGCTAGTCCGGAAATTGCACGAAAACTGGGTGATGCTAATATGCACTATGCAATTGGCCGCTATAAAGAGGTATGGTGTTACAGTGTAATTATCTTTGGAGCTCGGTAGTATTTTCCTGCATCTACATTCAGACTGGATTTGGTAAGTGATCATATGATGATCAGACCATAGTTATTCAAGGCCCAAGACGCACCAAGGAGCCAAAGGTGTGCCCGCGGCCCAATCGCAAGGTGGGCGTGTGCACGAGTGACGAAGCCCCAAAACAAAACCTAATATATGCATGTATATATATACATATTCTAATATGCTCGCTTATATTAAGATTTTGGACATAAATGTAACTTGATAGTTAAATAAAAGAAAAAACAGGCGATGAAAAATGTCCAAGAAAGAAGGAAGATCAAATAAAAGAAAAGAGCAGGAGAAAGGGGAAAAAAAAAAAGTCAAAAATAGCCAAATCAACCTACCCTACCCTCCCCTGGTCTTCATCTGAAGTCGCACCATAGTGATTGGGAGGCTTCGTGGTCTTCGATTCAGTCTTTCAATTGAATAGGCTTCTGCTTGAGAAAGGAAATACGATGGTGTCACGCTATTTAGGTTTTAAAATGGTCAAGATGTGGTCAAACCTCCACCTTAGGTCCAAGTGCACATCCCCAAGTCCCGCGCCTCAGTCTAAAGGCCTAAGCCCGTATCCAAGCAACAGCGCCTCGCCTAGCGATTTCGAAGCTCCATGTCTGTGCCTAGCTACTCATGGCGTAGTTTGGTTTTCAATCTTATCTTTCTTGTATTTGAATTTCATGGACTTGATTGCCCTATGGCTTGGAATCTTTTGTGTAGGCTGTTTGGGGTGCGAAGTGAGATCTGAATAACGCCGTGCAATGTGGAGGATTTTGTATGCTTGGACATTTGGGCTTTAGTCGATCGAGGAATGCTTCTTTGCTGTGGGGTTGTGCCGTGTTCGACCTTTTGTGGAACATTTGGATTGAGAGGAATTCTCATATTTACAGAATTCGAGAATTATCGTTCTTGCTATTGTGAGAGAAGATCGTGATGCAATCTTCACTTTTGGCTAGGAGTTTTGGAGCTTTCCATTGCTTGTCTTTAGGAGATTTGTCAAGAGATCGGAGAGCTGCTATCCAGTGATAAGTGTTTTTGTTCTTTTATGTTTTGATGTCTTTTTGGCGGACTTCTTCCCACCTTCCTTGTAATCTCTTCCTCTATTAATGATAATTTTCATTCATCAAAAAGGTAAAATTTCATGGAGTTGATCCTTTCTAACATGATGTTCTTGGGCGTGAAAAGTTGAGTTAGTCTTTTTTTACTAAGTAGTCTTCTTACTTCAAATCTGTATGCTAGTCCAATTCTAGGTATAGAGTAACTGGGTCAAAGATTGAGTTGTCTTAAGTTGTGTTTCAGATGCTGAGTTGTGAGAACCTATCATCTCAAGGTATTGATACTTAATGCTCACGAGCTTATTACTAAATTACTCAACCCTGGTTAAAACGAACAGTTGCATCCTATATATGTAGTCTTGGCTAGCAACTAAGAAAAGACTCCACTGATATAAGTCCTCTAAGAAAATAATACAAATGTTAACTTAATGTTCAATGGTAATTTAAATTTACCAAAACCACTAGCTCTTGGATCAAAAGATCTCATTGGGCTTTGGCTCCACACGACCCATTGGCTTTGGCTTCCAAATTGTATCATAGTTGTCTTTATAATCATGTGTGCCGCATCAGCTCTCTGTTTCAAAGACCTTGAGTCCATTGAGGTAGCGGAAAAGAAATCCTCATAAGGAAGAACACAATAAAAATTTCCAGAAAGCTTACTGAGCTTCGGTGGTGCCTTAACCATAACAGAAGCAAGAGTATAAACTGCCTCTTGCCAACTTAAAAGGAGTAGGTATCGTCTCAGCCAGCATGGTTGTGATCCCACAGGCAGGGGAGACCTAAAAGATGGTGTCTAATGTTCAGAAGAAAAACATTGCCATAGTTGTCCCCTAAAGAACCCTCCACAGTGAAAATGGCAAGACACTCTTTATCAACTTTCATCTGTAGTATCCGTGATTCTTGCCACATTATATGGTAGTGGATGAGATTGAACCTAGAAGCCCTCAATTACTTTTCACCTTCCCCACACCCTTCCTGAGCGGGAGCCTTGTGCACTCGGTTTGACCTTTATCCTCGGACACCACAATGTTGGAGCTGCCAGTATCAATAACTAAGGAAAAAACTTGGCCTTGACAAGACACTCAAAAGGATTCAGTGCCGCTGAATATAAGTGTCATCTTGTGGGACCAGAAGTGTCATCTTCTCTTCTGGAAGAGACTGCTTGGTTATATGAAGGAAGACTGAATCAGGAGCATGAGGCTCCCTCACTTCAGTTTCCACAAGTGCCTATAAGTCATCAGTTTCAGTGCTCATAGATTTTAGGAAATGTAACAGAGTCATTGAAAGATTGATGTCGAAACCCCTGACAGCTATACACTTTTCCATACTAATAGGATCTGAAAATTTTGACCTGGATGTAGAAGGTTAATGTCTATGCATGCTTTTGCCAAAAGATTTACCTTGTCCTACATCAACAATTATCTGCTCACATCTTGTATGAGACTCGGAGGTTTTCGTAAAATTCTCTACTTGGCCTTATCTTTGATCTGATAACCTACTTATGTTGTCATCCATGCTGACAATTGCCCGATCGGCTAGAAAAACAAGAATTGTAACTTTTGTAGACATGGAGATCATAGCATCTTCAACCCATGTAGTTCTGCACTGGGAACTCAGGATTGGACATTCTTCCCTAGTACAGCTATGTAAAGTCCATGTGGGTTCTCTTGTAGTTTTGTAGCACATGACGGGTAATTGCAAGTTTCATGTCATTTTAGTATTCCCACATAAGAATAGCTGGAAGCCGACTCCATCGTCGCTGTTACTTGTTGCTTAACCCACCAGATTCTAGCTGCTTTCTTCAACATGGCTTCAGCAGAGAAAATCTTGCCCTCCTCTCCCAATCATGGAAAACCTCGGGAGCATGATCACCCGACAGATCACTCACTTCTACCTTAGCACCTCCTACATTGGTAAATCAAGGATCTTCCTGTGGTCGCGGTTGTCCACATGTGCAGTGGCGTAGAGGGGGGGGGGGATCCTTCAAAGTTTTAAGATTTCATACTTTCACCCTTAGAATTTTACAATGAGATTAATGTATTAGTAGTTGGCCCCTACAAGGTCAAAAATATACAAGGTTTTTTCTTAACTGTTTCTATATCATATATTATTTGGTAGTTATATTCCAATATGGTTGATTTTCCTCAAAAAATATCATCATTTATATAAAAATTTACAGAATCTTAAATGTAAAATCAATTTTTATTTACAATTCTTACAAGTTTTATTTGCTCAGGATGTACACTTACCACCAAATTTTGATTGCTGGATCACTGTCAGTGTGTGGCTACTAAAAGTGTGCACATTGTAGTAATTATTGAGGGAAGTTTTAACTATCCTTAGGAGCGATGCTTAAAATTAGGTCCTGCAACTTTGCAACAATAGAATCTTTCAAAGTAATAAAAAAATATTCAATCTCTTTGAGCCTTCCGAAAACTCGTTGGTTCATGGTTTCTTGAGAGTTTGCAAAAGTTGAAATTTTTTATTCCGATCACTTCAATTCATTTTGGTTAAGGTTGGGAAGGAGGATGAGAAGAGAAGAGAGATGGAATATTATTATGTACATATATATATTTGTTTATAATTTAAAAGACCTCATTGTTTGAACACTGCACATGAGATGGCCTTAGGTATTGTTAAGAATAATGGGAATAATGGGTCAATATTGTATGGCATTTGTTTTCTAACATAGTTGACTTGGTATCACGAGCGGAGTTTAGAGAGATACCCCTTGAGATTTTAGAGTACCATTGAGTTCAAATCAAGCTTACGGTGAAAATTTGAACCTTAACAGAGCCACTATGCGCTGACCGTCACTGTCGGTGCCTAGGCCACTTTCCGGCGACCAAGATTTCAGGGTTGGCTCTCTTTTTCCTCCTGACTATGGATCTCGAGGAGGTGTAGTGTTTTGGCGAGTTTTTAAGTGTGTTTGGCTTCGGGGAAGATTTGTCAAATTTGAAATTGTAAGGTCTTTTCTGATTTTTTTCCTTTGAGTGGGTTGCTAGCAGAGAGGAGTTCACTTAAGTTTGTCCCCCGTTCTTAGCCCCGTAAAATTGGACGAGTCAAATTATCTAACATGGTCGCAAGCTTGTTTATTCTCGATTCAAGCCACTAGAATGCACAAATTTATTGATGGAAGGTCTAAGTAACCCGCGGATGATGATCCGCAACTTGATGATTGAGAATCGGATAGTGCCATGGTGAAAACTTGGCTCTTTAACTCCATGGAACCCAATATTCCGAAGAGTTAACTTTTTCTTGCCATTGCCCAAGAAATTTGGAGCTTGTAGCTCAGACGTAGTGTCATTCCGTGAATCGTTAAGAGGTTTATGAAATCAGAAACGGAGCTCGTGAGACAGTACGGAGTAACAAGTTCCTAGCTGAGTATTATTCTGAATTGACGGGGCTATGGACGAAACTTGATCATTATTGCACCTTTAGAGCAGAATGTACAAGAGATGCGCACTCCTATTAGAGGATTGTAGAAGAAGATCGACTAATTGATTTTCTAGCCGGTTTAGATGTTTACTAAGATCCCATTAAGGCAGAGTTGATCAAAAAAGTTTCACTCTCTAATGTTCCGACTGCCTATGATCGTATTCAGGGGGAGGAAACTTGACGACATACTATGATTTCTCATTCGGAACCATCTGATTGTTCTACCCTGGTCCTGTTAGTGTGGCTGACTCAACAGGGGTACCCTCCTTTATTGATAGGAGTCATCCTTTGTGTGATCATTGTTAGTAGACACGACATACTCGTGATTGGTGCTTCGTCTTACCCCCTCACGTTCGTGGCCTTGGTCATGGTCGTGGTCGAGGTTGGGACCAAGAGGGACATCATCGGTATAGTGCTCACCTCTCTGTGGAGAGACATGCATCAGGTATGGATACTCCTCACCAGTAGATGAGGCTCCTTTAACATTCTCTGAGACAAGTGCACTTCGCAGCTTGCTAGCCAATCCTTGACGTCTACAAAGTCTTCTAACTCTTGCATCATTGATTTAGGAGCCTCTGATCATATAACAAGTTCTTCTAGCCTGTTTCGCTCCTATGTGTCTCAGCAAGATGCGGTTCGAGTCGCAGATGGATTCCTTGTACCTATTATGGGAAAGGGGTCTATTAATTGTTCTCCGAGATTACCCTTGAACTCTGTCTTACATGTTCCATCATTTACCTGAAATTTATTTTCTGTTAAGCGTATTACAGAGTCTCTCAATTGTTTAGTAATATTTTTCTCTTCCCAACGTGTTTTTAAGGACATAGCGACACATTTGACGGTTGGTGGGGGTAAAGTCTGCAATAAAGTAATCTTGGAAAATGTGTTGCAGCTTTAGCAATCGTCCTCCAAGTATCTACTAGCCTCCATTAGAGTCTTTGCATTCATAGGATAAACGTTTTCGTCATCCTTCTTTTGGTGTTTTAGTTTAACTAGGTAATGTAATAAGTCTGATTTTATGGGTGAACCATGTGAATCGGCAAGACACAAGTTTCAGTTATCCTATTAGTAATCGGAGGAGCATGAGTCCATTTTTTGTTACTCAGTATGATGTTTGTGGCCATCTTTGGTTACCGGTCATTCTGGGTATAGATTGTTTGTTACTTTTATTGATTATCATATGCGCTTCACTTGAATTACCTATTTCGTCACAGAAATGAAGAATTTGAGTGTTTTAACTTATTTCATACTATAACTCATAGACAGTTCCAAGTTATTATACAGTCTTACGTACCGACAACGGTACAGAATATCTAATATCTAAGTGTCGGAGTCTTGTCTTCTCACAACGACCAGAGTCCACCATGCCAACCATCAACAATCACTTGTAAAAGAGAGGAATAGAAAGAAAGGAGAACAGGGAAAACTAAGGAATCTCCCAACAGGGGTAGATTATGTGTATGAAATCTCAATTCCAATTCCAATCCCATGAATAACAGACATAACAACAAGACAATTACAAAACATAACCATGTGTTTCCCATCCCAGAATCAAGGACAACAGTTCAAATGTAACAAAGTCGAAAATGAAATCCATAATTCTTTGAGCCAACCAAATGCCTAATACAAATATGGACTCCTTCGCGGAAGCATCACTGGAGATGACACTTCGACTTTGAGAGCCCACAAATCATCAATCCGGTACTAGCATTCTATTCGGTCGTGAGAAAGTTAAAATAGTTCGAACAAGATCAAAGTGTACACGGTGGAATACAAATTCTGCAAATAGGTTGTATCACTTGAACCGCAGCAACAAACATGTTCCATCTATAGGTCCCAAATAAGTTGGATCACAAATAGATAGCACCATTCAAGATGCAGCCAAAGAAATTTGACAAAGAAGGCAAAAGTTGCTAGGTCGACAAGACCCCCTTACCTTGATTCTCGATATCTCCAAATCACTCTCTAAAGTACTCTTTAATACAACACATTGAAATAACATGATATAAACAACCATATCACATAAAAATGCTATGCAAGAATTAATCTCAAGTGCAATTCATTAAAATTTCGTACTTCTGGTATTCAAAACAACATTTTTCTAGAAAGAGAAATGTTCTTAAGAGGGGAGTTGGGAAAGAGGAAAACAAAAGGGGTGGGAAGAACACATGTTGGGGATGAAGGTCAGCGTCCCTTTTTTTTTGACCAAATAGAATTGGATAAAATCACCCGTGTGGTTGGTCTATGTTTTTAATATTTTTATATTAAAAAGTGATTGTGATATATTTGATTGATTGTGTGATCGTGTTTATAGATGTAGGGGTATATAGATAAAAAATAAAATCTTATATCGATATATATATCAACATAGTGATCGAGTGGGGTGATGATATTGTATCACTATATCACTACATATCTACTTGGTGATCCAAACCTAAGATATGTACCAATTATTGATGCATTCTTCAATTTTCGAAGCCAAATTAGTAATCACTATTTTATTTTTCATTATAAATTATGTTGATTTTATTTTCAACTACCACTTCGTCCCCAAAGGACTTTAGAAATACTAATATTGTCCTACCTATGGGCTCATAAATCATCTCCACCCCAATAGATTCCACGATAATACTAGAATATGGTAAAATATTTCATTGTCATTTTTCATGCGTTTTTCCTAATTTCTTAGTTTTAATTTGTTATTATTATTGTTATGATAGAATTTAAATATTAAAAATTCATTTCAAGGGCATATATAGCACGTATGTTATGTATGAATGCAAACCCTAATACTAAATAAAAACAAAGCACACAAAACTAAGAGTATCGAGGTGTTCTATATGTCACATAATGATACTCGGGACATGGCAGGTGGTTAGGTGTTTTATGTTTACTCTGTATGTACCTAGCTTTCTATGGGGAGATGTAGTTTTAATTGCTTCGTACCTAATTAACCTTCTTCCTCTACTATTTTGAAGTTCGAGACTTCAGCATCATTTTTCCCAAATACTTCAACGCACCCTCTCCTTCTTTGTGTGTTTGGAAGTGTTTGTTTTGTTCACAACTCTACTCCTTCGCGTGGGAAGTTAAGACCCTCGCGCTCTCAAATGCGTCTTTATTGGCCTTTCTCTAACTCAGAAAGGATATAAATGTTATCATTCTCCCGCTCGTCGAGTGTTTGTTGGTCATGATGTCACTTTATGAACTATGTTGCATGATTTGTAGCATTGACTCTTATTAAGTTGTAATATTAGCATGAGAAGGGCAAATCATTTGAGCATTCGAGAAAGTGACTAGGAGGTGGTGGAAGAGAGCTTATTTCTCATTGGGGGTAGGATTACTTTATCGAGTCTTGTCTCTCCAGTATAACTCTTAACTACGTTTCTCTCTTTAGAGTTCCCGTTAATATAGCCAATAGACTTTTATGGGATTATGTGCCATTATTTGTGGAATGGGTCAGGCGAGGTGTCTAGAAGTCATTTAGTGGCGTGGGTGAATGTGTTTCTCAGGAGGAGGAGGAAGGGTTGGGTTTGGGTATGGGTAATATGGTTTTTCGGATTATTTCTTGTGGGCAAGTAAGTGGCTTTGGCGGTTTCCTTCGGGGCCACACTCCTTATAGCATAAGGTAATCAGAAGTAAATTCTGCGTGCAAGAAAATGGTTGGGATGTTGGCATCGAAGCTTCCACGATATATGCTAGTACGTGGAGATTTATTCAGTCCTGTTATCCTCTATTTTGACCACATACTCGTTTCCTTTTGGTGAAGGGAGAGCGTGTCCGGTTTTGGGAGGATCATTGGACAGGGGAGGGTCATTTGCTTCATATTTATGCTCGGGTTTTCAGGGTATATATCACAAATGCTCCGATATCTGATTTCTTATTGAGAGAGGTTCTAACTTTTACATTTTCGTCGGAACTTTAATGACGAGAGTCACAAGAATCGATTACTCTTGTCAATGTTCTTTCAGCTGATAGGTTTCTTGATAGACCTGATAAACGTTTGTGGGTTCTTGATCCCTCGAGTGGCTTCACCTCTAAGTCACTAGTGAAAGCTCTAATCCATTCCCATAAACCTGCTTTCTTCCCCTTATTGTCTTTCATCTGCGAATCTATTGTTCCGTCTAAATAATGGCTTTAGCACAGTCTCTTGTGTTGGGCCGGTTTAACACTAATGATCTTTGTCAACGACGGGACCTCACATAGCCTTGTCCATGTGTTTGTTATGTGTAATGGCAATAGCAAATCTCACAATCATATTTTTTTGCGTCCCATAGCGTGGCGTTTATGGTGTGAGCTATTTACTATTTCAAATGAGAGGTGCATATGCCTCTCGTCGGTTGAAGACTTTCTTTGCACAAGGTTTATAGGTTTTGGGGAAAATAAGGATGCTTGTTTGTGGAAGTGTGCTGTTTTTTGGTACATTGTGGAGTATCTGGTTAGGGAGGAATGCGAGGATTTTCTGTAATCCGGCCGTACCCTTTTCTGTACTTGAGGGAAGGATTTGACATTGCGCATCTTTATGAACCTCAGGCATTGGGGGACTTTCAATGGGGTGTCCGTGACAGACATATGTAGAGATTGGGCAGCATTGATTTACTAGCAGTGCTTGGCAAATTCATGTTGGGCTTGTAGGCTGTTGTTTCTAATTTTTTTTTTGGTTTTTCCTTTTCTCTTTTCTTCCAAAGGCCAGCTTGTCCTCCTTTATACATTCTATTCAATATTTTTTTCTTTCATCAAAAAGAGGAAGAAAAAAACTAGGTGAAACTTCTGTACTCAATGAGACCTTTTTAGTTGCTAACTATATTTAATGTGTTTTGCATTGTAGGCGATATCTGTATTGAAAGAAGTAATTCTCCTTTCACCTAATTTACCTGATGCTTATCATACACTTGGACTTGTATATGATTCGGTTGGCGATAGAAAGAAAGCCATGTACTCCTACATGCTTGCTGCTCGTATGACACCAAAGAATCCCCATCTCTGGAGACGCCTTTTTAAATGGTCCATGTGAGTTTCCTCTGTTTTGAGTTAATAAATTTGAACATAGTTTCAAATTCTCTACTTTTTTATTTTGTAAATCAAGAAAATTTTGCACATTGGAAGCATTTCAGACCTTTTGATGGAGGACAGAGTAGGTTCATGGGCTTTTACGATCTCTTAAGAAGCCCAAGCTAAGCCCCAAAGACCATGGCGGCTGAACATGTTTTTTGGTTTTCTGGAAGTGGCTTTGGTACATCATGACTTGTCTATTGTTAGTATTGCTATTTCATTTAGTTGGTTAAAATGCTACGGATATTTTATGATGTCAAAATGAATACTTATCATGGTCTTCAAAGTACTAGTTTGAATTCTAGCCCTACTACTAGTAGTGCCTCACAATTATCAGAGTTGATTATTCAATTCTTAGCTTTGGGGCAATGCGTGTTCTTCTTCTCCTTTCCCTCTCCACTTTTGTTTATAAATAATGTAAATTATATCTCCGCATCTTTAATACCAACAAATAAAGACGAATAAGATAGATGCAGAATTAAATTTTCATCATAAATTAATGGCCTTAGTGCCTTACACATCAACAAAAATCTTATATTTTTGTGCTTTATATGCTTTCTGTCCTAAGCATCTTCAGCATGTAAAAGGATACACCAATATTCAATGAAGTCATCTTTGCCATTTAGACTGTTGTTAGATGATGTCCAAATTTGATAGATCTGGTTTTGTAATTTGTTTCTCTTTATACTAGAGCCCTGTATCTTAACAGCATGACTAATTTATGTAGAGAGGAAGGCAATATTGGACGAGCTATATCCTACCTTTCTAAAGCAATTACCGCGGATCCTCAAGATGTTGTTCTTCGATATGATCGTGCTTCACTATATGCCAAACTTGGAGATGACGCTAAGGCTGCTGAATCATATGAGCAAATCTCACAACTGTGTCCTCGGAATGTTGAAGCACTTAAGACAGCTTCAAAGGTATTTGACTTAATCCTTTCCTTCAGTTATATCTTCTTAAATTACATTCTTTTTTGAGCCTCATTCTGAATGATTAACTATGACTTCCATTTTTCAAGGTTATGTATACTGTTGAACTTATGGTTCTTGTGTATGAAGTTACAGGAGTAAATAAGCATTAATGAGTGAATTTATATTTTGCTGAGCAAGATGAACAATTTCAAATATGGCACGGGGTTGAACTTGAAGATGGTTGACCAATTAATCACTTAAATCCTTCATTCATGAGGGATCGAAACATAGACTTATGGTTTTGGGTTTGGATTGGTAGAAGATCTCAATTCAAATTGCACATTTGAGAGGCTTTGCATGGCCTAGAGATCCACCATTTTGATTCACCATTAAGGTCCTTGGTTAGACCAACCAGTTTTTGAGATCCATTATCCATAAGGATGGGACCACAGCATTCAGTTTGAGTATGTGGTTATCAAATATCATGTTTCGGCTTTCAGTAAGAGTAGTAATTTTTACCGGCTTAAGATGCTTGCTCATGTAGTTGTACGCTTTACTGAAACACTTAAGAATGCGTTCTCTTCCCGTAATTCGAAATAACCAACCTATGTGTGCATGATCAAAATCATTTACTTGGAAGATGTTGGTTTCATATATTCGGACTATTTCTGCGAGTCACATCATGCACATCTAATTATAGTCATGGCTTTTCTCGAAGATTGTTACTACTGACTTGCAAGAGACTTCCCCATGAACATGGGTTTCAATTCTCCTATCACTTTGAAAACTGCACATTTTTGACAAATTTTTGAGTTGTGAAGTTCTTTCCTACTCTCGACCTTCCAAAATAAGGGTCAGCTGTTCCATTTGTTGAAGTTCAAAAATAAGGGCACACTTAGAAAAAAAATACCCATTTTGAAGCAAAATTGGTGATTTGTGTACACAAATTCTCTTGGCCCCAGTTCTTGATTAGTTGTGACCAGATAGTCTTAAATTTATTGGAATCATATTGCTTCTCTAATGCCATGCGCCATTCAAAACAAGATACTTACTGATTTGTATGTAACTAATTAGGGCATTATTAGTTTAAACGAGGGAATAGTATTTTCCGTTGACATGTTGATTTGTATGTAGTTAATTAGGGCATTATTAGTTTCTTAGAGTCTTGTAGACTATTTTTTTTACTTTATGCTATCTTGCTTAGTCATAGCCAAATTAGTACTATGTTCTTTCAGTAGTGATGTAATCCCCTGACATTGATCAATGTTGGAAAGTGAGATAAGCATTGTGCTCTATGGATCACCGTTCTTGGTGATCTCGTCAAGGGTTTATCTATAGTGTGTGGACAGCTAGATCATTTCCAGGGTGCTAACTAAACAATTTTATCTCCTCTTCCTTCTAATCCTTTGCACACTCACAGGTTGCAACTTCTTATTGACTCGTACATTAGAACCATATAGATATAAAGAGTTTCATGCTTAACCAATTTTATCTCCTCTTCCTTCTAATCCTTGGCTTTCTTTAGAGGGAGATAAACAAACATATTTACATCTCGTTAGAGGTACATAGGTAGGTTTGATTGAGATCTATGTAGTTGGTAGGGGCAAGTGGACAACTGGCATGTCTCCTATCTATAATGACGATTAATATCTTCGTAATGTGCAATTTGTGTACTTGATCCCGACAGGTTCCCTTGCAGATCATTCATTGCTATATTATTATTTAACTTTGTTTATTTTTGCTGTGGTGCCGAGTTTCATTTACGAAAAGTTCCCTTTATAAACCGACTTTTACTTGGGCTCGTCCAAAACAGGTTGAACACTAACAACGTATTACCCCCCCCCCCCTCTCCCAACACCCCTAAATTAATATTAAGATTTTCGTATGTGGAGTTTTCTTGCAATATGAACGGTTTAGTGGGTTATTGCATTTTTTGTGAAGTGGTGGAACATTTAGAGTGAATGGATACCTACTGGATTTGATGCTTGCCTTATCTGAGTTGTTATTTCATATTTCTGTTCTGGTTGGAACACTGTGCTCTTTTGTATATTACTTTTTTGATTTTCTTGTAATTTTGTTTTAGTACTATTCTGCTTGTTCCATTTTGTCCTCATTGTGAACTTCGTTCATTCTTATCTCTCTTTGATGAATAAATCTTTTCTTTTTTCATAAAAAAGGTAATTTTCTTTTGGTTTCTGAAAGATATATTGACTTTTTCATTATTTTGTAAGTAAACGTGGTGCTTCTTTTTCAGCTATATAAAAAATGTGGCCAGCACGACCGTAGTGTCAAGGTTCTGGAAGACTATCTAAAAGCTAATCCTGAACAAGCTGATCTTAGTGTGATTGACCTATTAACTTCAATGTACTTGGAAGGCAATAGACATGCAAAAGCTCTTCAGCATATTGAGTATGCAAGGCAGGTTTATTGTGCTGGCAGCAAATTACCATTAGATTTAATAATTAAAGCAGGAATATGCCATGCTCATCTTGGAGACATGGGAAAAGCAGAGGTTTGTCATGTCTGTGCGCTATGTACTTATACTTGAGCTTATGATGCTTGAATATCTTTCTACTCTATCTCTAGATGTCCTATTTATTTGTTATTTTATTATCTGTATGTTATCTAGGATTATGTTTACACAAGTACACGGTTCATTTGATTACTTCTCCCCATTGTGTACATTAATTCCATTAAACATATTCCAGCAAGAGTTAGAATGATCAACTATTTTCTTTTGTGTAATTGTGTCTAGTCATTTCTTCCCTTGCATTCCATCCAAATATAGCATTTTGTCGGTGAAATTGAAATGCACAGTGAAATCATGCTTGATTTCAGGGTTCTCGAACTGTTACCCTGGTTTTCTGTTACTCTACCAGGAAAATTAGTTTGACAATGTTTAAATTATGATTAGTAGTGGGGATAAGGCTGACGCCCTGTAGGGGAACAAGTGTATAGGTGTTAAGAGTGCTCCATTTAGAGGCTTGGGATAGTTAGGGGAGACTGGTGGAGCCTTAACATTGACTTCTATCAGTTCTGTGCTGAGAGCTTTTGAATGCTCCAAATATCTAGATTTCTTACTTGGGTACGTAATAAAAAAAAGATGTTGGATGGAGGGCATGACCTCACCATTAACATTGTGCGAGTCTTCTTGGCTGCACAATTTTGGTTGATGGAAGAGTATGGGGCTAAGGCCCTGGTTAACCCAATGTTAGAACTCAAGCCCAAGCTCTTTCGTGAAGGGTACAACCACTTCATTGTTAATGCACCTGAAACTTAACAACTTTTCAAATTGTTTATGCAATTGAAAGTTGAAACTTCAATAGCTTTTCAAAATTTTCATGTAGGAAAAATAAAGAAATAACGAGTTGCTATCCTAAACCATTCCCTGGTTTGTAACCGTAGGTTCTTGAGCTTTGCCTGGTGAGCAGGCAGCACGAGTTTGTACTTTGTACAGTGTCGACTATCTGTGCGTCTTATTAAGAAATAACTGGCATTCATGTCTTTGCTTACCAAGTTTCACATTTTTTTCTGTCTAGTGTCCTTAAAAGAATTAATATCACCCCTTGCAAATGTCTTATTTCAAAAGGGTGATATAAAAAATTATATTATGTTAAAGATTGTGTATTCCTATTCAAAATTTAAATGATATTCCAAGTTTTTTAATAATCTATCAACTCTAATATTTTATCATTTTACTCTATATTAAAATTTATTTTTATCTGAATTATCTCTGGAAATAAATAAATATATATATGACCTTGTACATTATTATCACTTTCTGATCTACCAAAGTTCATTTATGAAGAAAATGAGAAACCAATTTAATATATCTATATATATATGCATATGTGTGTGTGTACTAATAAGTTATGATCTTCTCCTTGCCTGTTGTAATGTTTTACTGAAGTGCTGTAAGATAACAGTTATCAGTATGAAAACCACTGTTTGAAATGATGAGAGTGGGTTTATGGGCAAAAGTTTCCTGCTGTTTTCTTTTGTTTTTGTTGAAACTTATCTTATGTTTTCCTAACCATTTGTGTAGGCAATCTTCAATGCTTTGGAAGGGGAAGAATTCCTTGATCACCCTCCCTTAATTCTTGAAGTTGCGAACTCCTTGAAGAGTCTTGGGCACTACAGATCTGCATTGAAGTTCTATATCATGTACGATGAAAATTGCGGGGATAACAAAGTATGAACATAATCCTTGCCATATATTTTCTTTCTTCATTCATAATTCCATTTGGTCAATATGAGTTTGTTTCAGCAAATTAATTTGTCAGCCTAATCTGTGAGAGTAAAATTGATACGTGCCTCCAGCCATGTGAAGTCCAAGGATTACCTCTTTGCTTCTTAAGAAAGGAAAAGAAAAGGGCCATTCCTTGGTTATAATTTTGTTTGTCAATTGCTGATGAGAATGGATTTAGTGATGCCAACTTATTTCGATAAAATATCGATGAATTCACAACATGAATGCACATTTGCTCCTCTCTTTTTTTCCTTCCAAGCTTTGGGGCCTATGTTGTAATATAGGTTATGTATGTCTGCCTTCAATATCCTTTTTTAACCTCTCACATGGCCCTATTTGATGTCCAGCTTCATTTCCAGATGGCAGTAATGTTACTCTTTGAAATTTCAATAAGCTGACTCATAGTCCCAACCAATTTGAGAAGTCTTCATGAATCCTCTTTCACCAATCATTTCAGTCGAAGGAATGATATTCAAATGAATAAAAAAGGTCATAAGCAAGGCGGGAGTGGGCCTAATACTGGGAGTGAGAGTTCAGCTAGAGGTCTCTTACCGACTCTGGTGTGCATTGAGCAAGGGCTGAATAATTCTATTCCGTTAGAAGGTGGGCCAGTAGGGGAAGTTATAGGCATTAAATCACTCGAAAAGGATTCTGATGATCCGGATCCTGAGAAAGTATTAGAAAGCATTGGGGTTCGACTCGTGGACCCACGAGGGGGGGGGGGTAAGAGTAGTAGTAAGTTGTCAAGGGAGAACTGCCTCGAAGAAAAATCCAAATAAAGGAATGCGGGAATTGTTGAGCCTAAGATCGACAATTAACTACGGGGGAAAGGGGTTAGGGAGTCGGAGTTGGAGTAAAGAGGTGGAGGGGACGATGTCTTTAACTTTTGTTTGCGATGAAAGTGCTTAGTTTTAATGTTGGGGGATTCGGGGATCGCATAAAGTGTAGGAAGGTTCGAGAGATTTTGATTAATGCGAACCTCGATATAGTGATGCTTCAAGAGACTAAGAGACAGGAGGTGTGTAGTATATTGGTTAAGAGCATTTGGGGTACTAGGTTTAGGGAGTTGGAGTTCTTACCATCGGTAGGGGCGTTGGGAGGGATTCTTGTTATATCAGTTCTTTGTTAATATCTAGGTTAGAGGTTGTCCATGTGAGGTTTACTTTGTCGGTAAGCGTTAATGTTAGGGGTTTTGGGGAGTGGTGGATTAGTGCGTTAAGGGTTAATGTTAGGGGTTTTGGCGGGTTTATGTGGGTTTCGCTGGTTTATTGGGGTGATTTTAATGTGTTTTGCCGATCTAGCGAAAAGATTGGTGTGGGGGGGGGTAGAATTACCACGACCACGAGTATGAGATGCTTTGACGAATTCATTCAAGAACATAGTTTACACGATTTACCTATGTCTAAGGCCGCTTTTACCTAGTCTGTGTTTGAAGAGAGGAACTTTGCTATCAGGATTGATAGATTTCTTGTTAGTGACTCGTGGGAGGAGACCTTCCCCGACTTAGTCCGGTCAGTTCTTTCTTGAATTGTCTCGAATCACTTTCCGATCACGCTTGAGTCCACTCCGATTCAACAGGGGCGCTCCCCTTTTAGTTTTGAAAACATGTGGTTATATCACCCGAGTTTCAAAGAATTAGTGAGTAACTGTTGGGAGGAGTGTGTGGTTGAGCGGTGGGGAGGTTTTGTTTTGATACGAAAGTTGAGATTCTTGAAGGAGAAGTTAAAGGTATGTAATAAGGAAGTGTTTGGGGATATAAGGGCGAGGAAAGGTGAGCTTAATAGAAAAGTGGCGGGGAGGTTTTGTTTTGATGCGGAAGCTGAGATTCTTGAAGGAGAAGTTAAAGGTTTGTAATAAGGAAGTGTTCGAGGATATAAGGGCGAGGAAATGTGAGCTTATTAGGAAAGTGGAGGAGTTAGATCGGGTAGAAGAGTCTAGGTGTTTATCTTCGATGAATTGAATACACGGTTTTGACATATTGAGGAACTTGAGGATATATTTTTTAAATAAGATGTGAGCTGGCAGGCGCCATAAGGCGGGAGTGAAGTGGGTCAAGGAAGGGGATTGTAATTCCAAATTGTTCCATATAGTGGCTACAGGAAAGCATAGACGTAGATATATTAAGGAGTAGAGATGAAAGATGGAGCTATTATGAGAGATTTGGGAACCGTCTCTAAAGAGATTTTTGGTTTTTACAGGAAATTATATTTAGAGGATATTGCTAAACGACCCATAATCGAGAGGCCGGATTGGAGCCCTATTTCAGAGAAGGCAATGGGGCTGGAGAGACCATTTGTGGAATTGAGATTCACCAAGCCATTTTGCAATTAGCCTGAGATAAGGCGCCCGGTCCAGAAGGGTTTACTTTGGCATTTTTCCATTCATGTTGGGATATCGTTAAGAGCGATGTTTTGAGAATGATGTTCGAGTTCTATGTTAATGGGGTTGTGTGCAGAGTATTAATTCCACGTTAATAACCCTCATTCCTAAAAAGGGAAGGTCACTCAAGATTAAGAATTTTCGGCCTATTAGTGTTGTGACTAGCATCTACAAGATCATAACTAAAGAGCTATAGGGCAAACTAGGAGAGCTAATGGCTGATACCATCTCTGAGCTCAATGTGCTCTAGTCGCTAATAGGGTTGTAGATGACCTAAGGAGAAGAGGCAGAAAAGGGTTAATTCTTCAATTGGATTTTGAGAAGGCGTATGATCGAGTTAATTGGTGTTTTCTTGAACTAGTTGTCGATAGGAAAGGTTTTGGTACTATGGCGCAGATGGATCCAAGGTCGTCTTTCCTCTTCCTTGTTCTCTGTCATGGTTAATGGGGAGCCAAAGGAGTGGTTTCGTGCTTCAAGAGGTCTTCGTCAGGGAGATCCTATGTCTCCTTTTCTTTTTACGCTAGTTTTGGATGTTCTTAGTAGGTTGCTAAGGAGGAGTGAAGCGAGGGGTGTTTTAGAGGGTTGTTCGGTAGGAAATGACGATACGAAGGTCTCTCCTCTTCAATATGCTGATGACACCATGCTTTTCTTGTCCGAAGGGCATGGAAAATTTGCAAATATGCTCACCGTTCTTCAAATCTTCGAGATTGCGCTCGCCCGTACGATCAACTTAACCAAATGTGGTTTAGTGGGCATTAATATTGAACCTTCAATTGTTAGTCGGTGTATATTGATCTTTTGGGATGAGCTATTATGAATTGTCATTTTTCCCATCTTAGTCTTCCTTTAGGTGGAAATTCTAGGGTGACTAAGTTTTGGGATCCGGTTATTGACAAGATGTCTAAGAGGTTAGCTTGGTGGAAGTGTGCTTATTTTTCTTTCGGGGGAGAGTTACTCTCATTGAGTCATGTTAGTCTAGTATTCCCACTAGTTATATATTCATGTTTATGTTACCTACAGGGGTGGAAGGGCGCTTAGAAGGGATAATGTGTCGATTTTTTGTGGTGTGGTGATGGAGAGGAGAGTAAATCTCTTTTGGTGGCTTGAAAGAAGGTTAGTAAACCCGAGGAAGAGGGGAGATCATAGTTATTAAAGGCATGGCGCACCAAGGCGCAAAAGGTGTGCCCGGGGTCTAGGCGCAAGGTGGGCACACGCCCGAGCGACGAGGCGCACAAAAATGCTTAAAAATCACTAAAATATAGTATGACCATATAACACATCAACATAAGCAATAAGTTAAATGCAAATAGTGAATCAAACAACACTGTTAAGGATTCTTTTATGGGAGGAGGTACATAATCAAATCCCACGAAAGTAGGAGCATAACTTAATTAGGGGGATTTAACATAATTGCAAAAATAGGAAAAAAGGGAACTAACCTAATTAGGGAGATTGACCATAACTAAAGAAAAAAAAAGGAAAGAAATAGGCTTCCATAGACTTTTGATCAGAATGTCAATCCTAGGATTCTTTTATGGAAGGAGATACAAAATCAAATCCCACGAAAGTAGCAGCCTAACCTAATTAGTGGGGGTGGGGGGGGGGAACAAAACTAACCTAATTAAGGAAATTAACCAAAAATAAAAAAAAAAAAATAAAT
>JAOWAN010000043.1:8549274-8578360 GCA_028566635.1 Lobelia cardinalis
CCCCCCCCCCCCCCCCCCCCCCCCCCCCCCCCCCCCCCCCCCCCCCCCCCCCCCCCACGAAACTAACCTAATTAAGGGAATTGACCATAACTGAAGAAAAAAAAAGAAAGAGCTAGGCTACCTACTTGCTTCGTCGGCAAAAAAGAAGGCTGACCGATGGAATTAAAAAAAAAAACTAGGCTACTGAACAATGAACAATTAACAGAAGAGGAGAGAAACGGAAACGAACATGAAGAGAAGAGAAAAGAAGAATAAAAGAGAAGAGAAAAAAGAAGAAGAGAATAGAAACGAGAAGAACGAAAACGGAAAAAAAAATCGACATACCAGAGGTCTTGAGCCCGCCGGCGGTGGGAGAGTGTCGTCGGAGGATCGCCGGAGGGTGGCGAGCGTCGCCGAGGTCAGAGCTGAAGAGGAGTGACTCTTTCTTCTTCGTTCTTCTTTCCTTCGATTGTCGGGTGTAGTTCTGAATTGGGTATTTTAACTTACCCTATTGACCCTAAACCTAAAGCAAAACTACTTAGCTTTAACCCTAAACTGCACCTGGGCCTAGGCGTCAATCAACAAGGCGCACACCTAGCCAATAGGCGCGCCTAATCCCACACCTTAGCAACAACGCCCCGCCCAGCCCTGTCAAGGCGATATCCTCGCGCCAAGGCGTGCCTTTAATAACTAGGGGGGATTAGGGTTATGGAACTTGATTATCAAGAATATATCTTTGATTGGTAAGTGGTTATGACGTTTTTCGTTGGAGCATTATTCGTCATGGCATTTTTCGTTGGAGCATGATTCCTTATGGCATAGAGTTATTCAGAGCAAGTTTGGTTTAACCATAATAGGTGGGATGCATCTGCGAGTCTTTCTACCGCATATGTCAGGCCCTAGAACTTTATTTCAAGTTGTTTTCACCTTTTTTATCCTCATGTTCGTTACGAGGCGGGGATTGAAAATCGAGTCCGATTTTAAGAGGATCGCTGGATAGGAAAATTTCCTCTTAAGGTCTCTTTTTCTTGTTTGTTTCGACTTTTCAGTTTTCATAACGCACCTATTGCTACTTTCCTTGCAATGGAGGGGGGTCATGTTACGTGGATTTTCATTTTGTGATGAATCTCAATAATAGAGAATTCATGTCGGTTGTAGATTTACTGCTTCAACGGTCTTCTTTTCGTCCTTCAAATCTTCAATCTGATTGGAAAATTTGGGTTCCTATCAAACTGGGTCTTTTTTTGTGAAGTTCTTCACTAAAATTCTTCGTCCACATATGCAGCTTGACTTTTGTCTTTACAATTTCATTTGGAAGTCCAAGGTTCCGTTTAAATACAAAGTCTTTACTTGTTCACTGGTCCTTGAGTGTTTGAACACTAATGAATGGCGGCAAAGGAGACAACCGAAAATGCTTATCTCTCTAGATGTGTGCGTTATGTGTATGGAAGCTAGTGAGTCTCACGAGCATCTGTTTATGCATTGCTCGATGGCTCGTAGTCTTTGGTCCAAGTAGTTTGGGGTACAAGGTGAGACATGCATTATGCCTTGCGGTGTGGAGGAGTTCATTATGATTAGCCCATATGGGTTTTGGTCAGTCAAGGGATGCTTCTTTGTTGTGGTATTGTGCCGTATTCAGTTTGTTGTCGAATATCTGGATTTTGAATTGAGAGGAACCCTCGGATCTTTAAAAATCGAGAGTTTTCTCTTTCATTATTGTGGGAGAAGATTACTTTGTAGTCTTCTCTCTGGGCTAGGAGTATTGGCGCACCTTTCAGGGTTCGTCTTTGGGAGATTTGGCTAGAGATTGAAAAGCTACTATAGAGTAATTTGTGTGCATCCGTTGGTTTTTGATGATTTTGGTGGATTTCTTGTCCGCCTTTCTTTGTACATTCTTTCCCTATCAATGAAATTGTTCTTTTAGCAAAAAATAAAATAAAATAAAATAAAAAAGCCTGAAATAGTTTGAACATACTCTAGAGGAAAGGGCGCTAACAGATTATTTTATCTCAGGTTGAATTTGTTAATGCCCTTAATACACATAGGGACCATTACACATCTCTCAAAGGCCATTGTGACCACAACTTTCTGTACCTCTCTCAAATGTTTAGCAATTGAATTTTGCAACCGTGGATTCCCAAACTGGATGAACAAATCCTCAGTCAAGGTGTCTTGGAGCCCCCTACAGTCTTGACTAATAAAATCTGGGATTCCTGTCAATTCTCTACAGATAATAGTTGTTTATATTTTTCCTCTTCCTCAAATTCGCGAAGCCCTTCAAGAAGAAGTTGAACCCTAAGACGTCCCTTAGTCTTCCAACCTGCCCTTCTGCTACTTCTCGTGAGCAGAAGAAATGAAGCAGTCTTTTGAACGTATTATTGTGTGCACCTTAAGATAATTTGGTTACTAGCATGGTAGTGGATCTCTGGTTATGCGAATGTTGCTTTCATGTCGCACCCTTGAATTTGTCTCTGTCAAGTGTTTTTTGTGCTACTCTATGTTTTAAGTTAGTTAATGTGCGGCCCTCCTCACTAACAGCTTAAGCTTATAGATTTCTGGTATCAAAGATTTACCGATGTCTTGGTTTGAAGTCTTTCCTCTTGCATTTGTTATTTGCAGTATTGAGATTGCACAAATTGTCAATTTGTTTTGTGTGATGCCCCTAATGAGTCACTATTGCTTATCTTTTCATGTGTGTGTTAAGCTTGATACAAGTTGTCAGGCCCCTCTCTAGTAGCTTAAGCTTGTAGATAACTTGTTCACATGAAGACCTTCTCTTCTTACTTTTGGCATACCAGGATTGTGGACAAGCAGTTCAAAACCATCGAAGTGGAAGGAAAAAGAATAACCAACAACCTGACCAGGCCTACAAAATCCAAAACAAAGAAACCCAAGAAATCAGAGACTTGTTACAAAAGGACCTGTCAACTCCTCACCACATTTGCATAACACGAGATTTTCTTTGCTCTCTTTAGTGATTACGATTAATGCATCAAAGAATTCGACTGTCAACGTCCAACATTTGTTAGTCACATGATAACAGTTCCATAGGTAGAAAAAAGTTATATACTACCTCCATCCCACTTCAAGAGTTACATTTTGACTGCAAAAGTCAAACTGACGACTTTTCACATCCAAATTTGAGCATGAATTTCTTATTCTTTTTAAAAATCATAAACATGTAACTTGTCCCATCCTATATATAATTTACAAGGTATTATTTTGTTTGCTCAAACTAAATAGAAATCAATATAAATTTATTTGAATATTGGTCAAATTGGCCATGTGCAAAACAATGTATCTCTTGAAACGGACGGAGAGAATACTTGAATTATGAATTGGTAAGCAAAGTCCTTGTCTTTGAGAAATGCATGTCCTTGATTTATAAAGATATCTTTGCATGGTGGTGTAGTACATATGAATCCAACTATGCCAATAAAATATGCATTTTCAGTTTGTGGCCTTCCTCATTAAGTTTGTTTTATGTGCGAGGAAATGCCAGTACACATTATAATTGGTTTATCTTTTTTCGTTTTGAGGCTGATGTTGTACATTTTTTATATTTCAATTATCTGTAGGGCCCATTATATGTGAAAATGTCTGAGTGTTACTCATCCCTCAATGCAAGAGTACGAGCAATTGATTACCTGTTCAAAGGTACTTTAAACTTTGCCTATTATAGTTTTGATAAGAAAATGATATGTTATTTTTGCCAGTGATATTGAGATACAGACTTGGAAGGTAATAAACACACCGAATTGCATGAAATGTGGTAGCATGAAAAAAGCATATGATTTTTGATTATGAATATGCCTTAGTTACCGTTGCAGATTTGAGGGAGTCATACTCTTACCCATTAATATCCATGGAGGTTAGGAAGGTCTACTATTGCACTGCAGCGGAACTGCAGCATATGTTCCTTTTGTGTTATGACACTCACGCCTGCCAAGAAGCTTGCAAAGCTTCCCTACTTGGAGTATATAACAGTCAGTTTGGCATAAAATATCCCCCTGACGCATGTTTCATGATAAGCGCGTATGGTGTTTAAGACTGCTGGGAAAACATTAGTCTGGAGTCTCGTGTAGTCACCGCACACGTCTATGTGAGATCAGTTGATAAAAGTGCCCCATTGTAAGTTTTGAAAATAGTAGTGATGTTTGAATAGATTTAAGGGTTGCTAGATATTGTGCTCCCATCAGTCTTAAGTTTATATAATGTGTTTTCTTTTAAAGTTTTAAGCTATAGTTCAAGGTTTTAAAAGAGAGAAAGAGATGGCATGTTGATGTTTCTTAATAGAATTTCTTAAATAAATGAAAACAAGCAGAATACCTAAAATCAAGTTTCTTAAATATGATTTCCTTACGTAAACTGCGTTGATTGTTGTTTTCTTTTGTTTTGTAGCATGTATACATCATTTGAACTAGAGAAGGATGCATGTGTGATTTTATCACTATCACTGGACTTTGACTTTGCGTTGTGTGGCTTTAAATATTAACCCTCTCTATTCTTCTCTTTTTTCTTATCCTGTTAAGCTAGGAAGCTTGATGGGATCATGATGACGTTTTTGTGGGAGGGGGTAGAGGATATAGTTGGAGTCTGTTTGGTGGCATGTGGGTGGGTAGACTATGGGCATAGGCGGCTTGTAGTGGGGGTTCACTATCCTACATGAGTCGCAGTCCATTCTTCATAAGAGTTATGAAGAGTGAATTTTGACACTTATCGGGATAGGTTAATTGCAAGATGCAGTCCATTCTTCATAAGAGTCCTTGCAAATTTGTACAATTATGGGGACTAGCCATTTCTTCACCCACTCTATCTTTCTTAAGCTTCAATTTTAACCACCCTTGTGTTCTTGTAGCAGTTTTAACCTCCATACTTTGTATACGCACTCCATTTTGCCCCAATCAAGTTACTCCATTCTCCAAAACTGTTATTTCTTACTTATACCCCCCTCAAATCTCAAACTCATCCAAAATCTAACGCAATTCAACAACTACTCATCCTTCCACCTCCACCTGCACCACCAACACTTCTACCACCACAGCCTCCACCTCCACCACAAACCATTCCTTTTCAACCATTTCCACATTTCTATTTCCCTCCCCCTCATGCCTTCAATCTACAAAGGAACGGGAGAAAGTGTGAAATTGAGGATAAGGAGGGGGATGTTGTGGAGCGGAGGCGGGAAGTGGTGACTCCGGTGGTGGCGGTGGAAAGAAAAAGGTGTTGTGGCTATGGTGGAAAAAGAAAGGGGTCGTGGAGGTGGTGGTGGTGGTGGTGTTAGAGGTGTAGATGGTAGTGGTGCATGGAGGTGGAGGGAGATGTAAGATTGGGTTAACTAATAATGAATGGTATAAGTGATGGAGGGGGTAAAGGTAAGAAGGATAAGTTTGGGAGAATGGTGTAACTAGATTGGTTGGCAATATGGAGCACATATATAAAGTATGACGGTTTAAACTGCCAAAAAAATACAAGGATGGTTAAAATTGGAGCTTAAGCAAAGTACAGTAGGTGAAAAGGGGTTAGTCCTACAGTTATGTTAATTTTTTTTCTTCCTCAGTTCAAATTTAAAGCTAGAGATAGGCTTCGCATTTATTTCTGACATAATGCTTGGTTGCAGCACGTGGTACTCTAACTCATGGTTTCCCTATTTCTAATTTCTATCCCAAGAGGGGATGATTTGTCTAGTGATATTCTTTTCTTTAGAAACCTTAATGATAGGGAGTTTATGGAGTTGGTTACTCGTTTAGGTCTCGTCGCTAACTCATATTTCTCTCGACTTCTGAGAATTGGTCGTGTGAGTAGATTCTTCTGGTACTTCTCTTGCATATTCTTCTCGGCCACCTGACTCAAGCACCAGTCTATGTCCATTATCCCTTGGCTTCTCCCTTATTGGGGAGGTACAAGTTTCTATCTTCAGGCCTTAGTGAGGATTCTAGTGCTGGGTAAGCGCAATACTTGCAATCTATTATAAGTTCACAAACCCTACAGGAAATGTGTCTGAATTTGTCTGTGATGTGTAACCAGGGTTCAGAGTCATGTGATCATCTTTTTCTTCATTGTTTGGCTGTCCTCAATCTAGGAGAATGCTTTGTGAGGTCCTTTCTCTTGATTCATTATAGAGATTCTGAGAGAGGAAGGATGGCGACATTTGGCAGTACGGAAGTTGCTAGGTTTTCGTGTATTTGGATGAATAGGATATTTTGTAGGATCACTGCGTGCCAAAGCTCTCTTATGGATTGGTTGGATTTTCTTCTCTTTGGGCCGGAGTTAGTGTGCCTTCCGTGGGGTTGCCTGTTTTGTTATTCAGAGGAACGAAGGAGCTCTTTTATTGTGCATCTTCTTTTGTGTATTCTTTGTTTTTCTAGACGAATTTCTCATTCACATTGGTTGTATTCCTTCTATATTCTTAGTGATAAAAATAAAATATAGTTGATAAGCTTTAAATGTTCATGCAGTGGAAGTTTCCAAGGATATTTTATGCTTCTTGCATATTGGCTTTTGTAGCTATCTCTAACTTATCTGGCCCTTGTTCCTCAACAGCTTTAGATCAACTTGTTGACAGTGTTGAGTCTCGATTAACTCTAGCATCACTTCTTCTTGAAGAAAATAGAGATGATGAAGCAATTACTGTTCTTTCCGCTCCTATTGATTCAGGTATGGCTTCATGACCTTGTTAATTTTCTTAGATGACTAATTTGTCATACCTCCTTATTGGCTAAATATTTCCAGAAGCAAGATCAGTCCAAGCTTCTGATGAGTCGAAAGGTTGGTGGATGGATGGAAAAGTAAAGTTAAGGTTGTCCCATATATATAAACAGAAAGGGTTGACTGAGGACTTTGTTAATGCAATATTTCCTTCAGTTCGCGAGTCATTGTTTCTTGAGACTATTCAGCAAAAGGTAATATTGCTAAGAGACTCTTTTCGTCACAAATATTTTACAGTCTTGCATGTATCTATGCCCCTTTTGTAGTTTCTTTGTTAATTAGAATTGTGAAACTTAGTTCGCCTAAGAGGATTTCTTGTATTGATTCTTATTAAAGCCTATTTCAGACCTAAACAATGTGATGTATTCAGTAGTGCTGTTACGTTGCTGAAAAAATGTATTATATTGCTCTTAATTTTCAAAATATCCTTTCCATTTTGTTCTCTGGATATGAAATATTAAAGGTATGTTTCTTCACTTTAAAAAAAAGTGAAATATTAAAGGTAAGAGCAATGTAAAAATTATTCTCAGTAATGTAACAGGGCTGTTGAATATATCTTTGGTGCTCATCGGACCAGTTGGATTGCTTCTACAAGTTCCTCTACCACCCGCACAAGCCCATGGGAAATTCATTTACAGTTGCTATCGTGTCTTCCGGCCCCATGTTAGTTATGCATTTGGTATTGGGACAGGTGAGTTTTGGAAAGATCGCTGGATAGGAAATTCTCCTTTTAACTATCTTTCACTCATCTGTTTTGGCTCTCTTGGTTAATGATGCGCCGATATCCGTCTTCCTCGTTAAAAAGGGGATTACATTATTGGGATCTTCGTTTCGCTCGGAATCTTTATTATAGGGAATCCAGTGCGGCCAACGAACTGTCATCGAAATACTCAGTTTGTTGCCCTCTTTCTTTCCTTCTGGTAATCCTGATCGTCAGGTTTGGACTCTTGAACCGTCCCTTTCTTCTCGAAAAAATCATTCTTATGATTCCTCCATCCTCAAATTCTGATTGATTTTCCTTTATTTCCTTTCATTTGGAAGTCCGAGGTTCCTTTCAAGTATAAAGTGTTTGCCTGGTCTATGGCTCACAACCAGTTCAATACCAATGATTGGCGCTATGGAGACGTGTAAATAAAGCTTTTTCCCTGGATTGGTGTGTTTTGTGCATGGCTGTAGTCGGGCCCACAAGCATCTGTGCTTGCATTGCATTATGACTTGGCGCCTTTGGTGTTCGTCTGCGATTCGGGGGGAATTGTGCATTATTCCTCGATTGATTCACGATGTGTTTTTGATTCAGCACGAAGATTTTGGTCGTGCAAGGATGCTTCGGTTCTATGGAGTTACGCAGTTTTCAGCCTGTTGTGGATACAACAACAACAACAAAGCCTTAAACCAATCACTTGGGGTCGGCTATATGATTATTTTTTGCCTGTTGTGGATCATTTGGTTTAAAAGAAATCCTCAGATTTTTACAGGTCACGTGTTGTCGTTCCATCTGTTATGGAAGAGGATTTCCTTTCAGGTTTCGGTTTGGGCGTGGATTTTGTGGGCTTTCTGGGATTTGTCTTTAGCAGATCTGCTAGAGATCTAAAAGCTGCCATTAGAGAGTTTTTGCTTTTGTTCTTTTCTTTTTGTTTCTTTTGGGCCATTTGGTCTTTTTGGCAGATATCTTGTCCATGTCTTTCTCTTATCTTTAATATTATTCTTCTTTATTAAAGAAAAAGTGTAGATCAATAAATCACTCTATCTTAAAGTTTATAATACAGTACTAAATAGTAATTTTCCTTTTTATATAGGTAGAATGCTGCATAATAGAACATCACCTGGGTCACAAAGACCCAAAACTAAAGATGGGATTGGTAAAGGATATATGATATAGAAGGCAAAGACACACTCTTCTATTGTGCCATGACATGAGATTGTGGGTTGCTTTCTCTATGAATGACCACAGTCCTACGGAATTAGAGAAGGAAAAAACAGAAGGAGAAGAGGAATATGACAATGACTCTCCCATCACGGCCAAGGGAAAAAAAAAACGGCTAGACTTATGAAATGTAACATCCATACTTGCACAGGCATGTTTCAGTGGCATATTATAAAGTTTATACCCTACTGCAAGTCTAAAAGTGAAGCATATGAGATGAATGTTGTTGATCTTCTAAGATGTTTCAAGGATAACATATGCCACAATGTATTAGGAGCATACACCGTGAACTTCTATTAAAAAAAAAGCACTTTGAGAAGATGGCATATTTTTTCTGTCTAATTATTGATGCCAGTCCCATGATATTGTCACGTAACGGAACACATTTCATAGGCTTACTCTGCCTATATCATCAATGTTCTAATAGATCTTGAATGACTGATTACTACTGACAAACATGAACATGAAGGCCTGTGAACTTTCCTCCAATCCTACGAGATTTATGCTGGAGAATTAATTTGGAGGGTTTTTATAATCTGGTGCTCCAGTCTTCTCTCTGTCTCTGTGTGTGTATACGGTTGTGGTATTCGAGTACTTCTTCAAGACGCTTTGGAGAAGGTCTTTCATATGATTGAAGTGAAAAGGAAGAAATCAGGCCTAGTCGAGGGTGTTACGGGTATGGGGGGATGCAATACAAATGTTAATACTGATATTGATGAGTCTCGAGATAGCTTTAAGGAGTTTTCTGAATTGGAAGTAAAGTGGGGTCTAATGATAAATTGTTGCTGGATCAGCGCATCGGTGAGTATATTTGTTTGCCACACTTGAATGTGGCTGATGCAGCAGCGGATAGAGAACAGGTTAGGGGTAAGGAGACTGCATGTTCTGATGATTTTCAGCATCCTGATCTTAGAGAGAACACAATTGATAAGCTTCTGAGGAGAGTCTTGTGGATCGCCCGATTCCACTGCTGAAAGTGTTTATTTTGAGTGAAAGCAACACATACCTCTCTAATGACATTATTGAGGATGGTACATTGGCGTCCTTTTTTGTCTGTTCTTAAATCTAATTATAATCCCGGTGTTCTTCATCTTGTTACTTTTTTCTGAATGATACTGGTTCAGGGAATGCAACAGGAGTAGATGGGGTATATAGATGAATGCGCCAAAACCTATGTGCGCTAAACAAGCTCCTATTAGTATTATTTCGGGAAGAGAAGAAAAGAAGGGGGTGTTGTAGTTAAGTTGATTGGGGTGTTTTTGATAATTGGGGGGCCCGAGTGAGTGTTGGAAAGTATTGGGGCTCCAAATGGAAGGGATTAGGTGTGACGCTGGGTTTTCGGGTCAGACTTAGAAGTCTGACTAAGGGAATGCGGGAACGATTGTGTCTTCGATGTGAAACTAATTATGGGAAAGGTTCTCGTGAGCGGACGAATAAGAGCAAGGGAGGTAGTTGGGAAGGGTGATTCTTCTAAGTGTTTATGATGAAAGTCGTTAGTTTCAATGTTGGGGGTCTAAGGGAGTGCTCAAAACATTGGAAGATTTGATTTCGTCTCCCTTCAGTAAGAGAGAGGAGGTAATAGTAGTCTGATTAAAAGTATTTGGGGTACTAGGTTTAGGGATTGCGAGTTCCTTTCTTATTGTCATTTGGATACTCATGTTGCATCTAGAATTGAGGTTATTTATGGGTCATTTATCTTATCAATAAAATTGAGGTTTTTATGAGTGGATTATATTTCAACACGGAGGAGTCCCTGAGTAGGAATGTTCGTATTTTACTTCGTCAAGATCAGATAGGCTTCTACACATTCAGATTATAGGTGATTAGCTATTTTATGTGTGTAGCTTGATTAGATAGGGTTGGTCTGTTGTAGCTTTCTTGGCATTCTGTTAAGAGGTAAGGCTAGAGTAAGTGAGTCACTGACTAGTCCCCCTTTCTCGTTTTATTTTATATTAATAAATTCGGGTATCCATCCCTGCCACGTGCCGTCTTGGTTCTTAAGAGGAAAATATATCTTAGCGATAGAATTGGCTATTAGGAGTTATGAGGATAGTTGATGAGCATGGTGTATGGTCCTAATAGAGTACTTGGACATGGTTTAGGTGATTTTTGTGTCATGATACGTGCTCTGTCACCCCGTGGGTAACTTGAACAAAGACAAATAATTGATGGGGATACTATACGGATGGGACTCGATGAGAGTAATTCTCCGTCCAAAGAGAAATACGCACGCTTTCATCCAATGCTTGGGCTCCTTGTCAACAACCGGATCCCAAAACCTAATTGCCCTAGTATTCCCATCTAAAGGAAGTCCAAGGTAGGTAAAAGGACATTTCATAACAGAACAGCCCAAAAGATTAGCTTATGAATTTAAAACCGAAGGTTTAACATTAATATCGGCTAGACCACTCTTAGATAAATAAATTGATCTTGAGGCCAGACGCGACCTCAAAGAGTTGAACAATGAGGACATACGCAAATCTACCATGCCCCTCAGACAAAAACCGCATAGTGTCATCAGCATATTGTAGGTGAGAGACGATTGATCAGTGCAGGGGCATAGGCAGCATGTAAATGAGTGTAGTCAATCCTCCCCTAGGATTTTGGGAAAAAATAAAATAAAATATATTTTGTTTGAACATTGTTAGCTGTATAAATATATGAATTTAAAAGCTAAACATAGAAGTATTTTCTAATTCTTAAGTTCTTTTTTGAATAATTTTTATTGTTTAAAGTTAGGAAGTGGTGTTATTGACTTAGTATGCCCCTTTAAAAAATAAAATTAAAATTCATTATTCATATATATGTTTGTTTTCTTATATTTTGGAGTGGTGCCATTGACTTGTATGCACCTTTTTAAAATAAATTTATATAAATATTTTCTTAGGTTTGGGGCGGTGACAATGGCTAAGTTACAGTGTCGATTTGAAAAATTCGTCTTCTAATTTTACATTTTTTAACAGGCTTCTAGAATGTGTATGTGAAATTGGTGTATTTGATATTTTATTTATCAAATATCTTACTTTATTTTAATATACTGTATCAAATTTCTTTTGTAGATTGTCTTTTCCGTATTTTACGCGTTGAAAATTTTCTAGTACATTTCGCCTTACCCTTCCAGAAAATCCTGGCTCCGCCATTGGATCAAATGTTGTGTTAGTGGCAAATGAGGTTGTGAATGCTCTTGGGGGCGGAGTTTGGGGGCCTTCCAAGGATTACCTGGTGCAGATTTGGCTAGGAGCTGGAGTGCAGCTCTTGTTTAGCTTTATTCTTGCGTTTGTTTTTATTTTCTTTTTTTTGAGATTGATGGTCTCTTGTTTATATTTTTTTTCTCTCGTTTTCAGTTTCTTTTTTTTTGTTGGGTGTTTCTCTTGCCCGCCTCTTCATGCAATCCTGTCATTCTTTCTAATATAAATTCTTATTTTATCCCAAAAAAATTTCTAATATATCGTATGCCTACACTTCATCTCCATTGACTATAATATACCCGCAAAAGTATTTACATAATAACCATCTAACAACCGTCATGTAAATTTTGCATGTAATAGAAACTTAAATTGCAGGTAATAACTTAATATTGTCCAAAGAACTCGCATACTCTTCCACCTTAATATTCCAATCTATCAAACTTAACCATCTTCTTACATGTATACCATTAGTGATCTATTACATACAAAGTACGTGTACCAATGATGCATATAATGAGCTGGCCTTTCACTTAATTTTGCAAGAAACCGAGTTTTTTAACAGTACTTAACTGAAGGCAATTTTCTAACTTCCTTTTCCTGTAATAGATGGCCACCCTTTTTTATAAGAATTATTCATAATTCTGTTTCTTCTGATGGGATTTATTAATATTCATGCATCTAACAGTTGACTTTGGTTTTAGGTAAAAGTAAGGAAAAGACTATCCAGAAAAGTTCTTTACAAAAGACTCAAAGTACTAGAAGATCATCACGTTGATAACGTATTTCACGGGTTTCGCCCTCTTCCCTCGTCATCAGATCTGTGAGTTTTGCATATTTATGCATCCTTATGTTTTTCTTCTTAATAGGAAAACGAATGCCATTGATATAGAGAAAGAATATTTGGCAGATAATAAATAACCAACAGAAAAAGAAGTGGAGTAAATTAGACAAACATCAAAGCGAATAACAAAAGCCTAATCATTCGATACGGTCAAAATTGCTCAAAGCAAGTACTATGAACATGCACGTCGATTCAGAACATTTTTTTCTTTTTTTAAGTTGACCATTGCTTTTATACTCACATCTTCCTTATTTCACGTTCTTCATTTCCAGCAAATATTCTCCGATTCGTTCGTTTCTTTTTTTCTTCTAGACATCTTCATGCAGGTTCGGCAGTGGCATGGCAGTTAAACTGAAATTCTCGTAGTCATGGCTGTTCATTAGTGATCCACATGCGTTTTCAGTGTGCTGGTTTTCACTTGACTGGACTTCATTGGCTTACTCATCTGATTCCTGGGAAATGTCATTCAACTAGCCAAAGAAATAAGATTCAACTAAGCTAACTGAACTATCTGAATCACAGTCACATAACTCATGGAATTCTAAACTTAAGTACAATCTGCATAGTCACCATCAGTACTTCACAAACTATGAATGACCTAACAACATGTCAGTATTGTTTTGTTTGTGTTTCCTTATATTTCTGTATTTGCAATGCCTCTCTATATATTAAGATACAGGGAATGATCATGTGTTGCTAATGAGGTCTCCCACTTTGTACAGTATCAGATTTTGGTTCTCTAATGTGTTAGACCCATGTAACTTACATCACATTTTTTTGGCACACGAGGGGATGGTTGCATGTTGGAGTAATAGAGCATGGCATCTACCATTGGATCCTCTCTTCATAGTTTAACTTTTTTAAGAGTTCATAGTCTGACATTGTATCACAACGGGCAATCAATTCCAAAGGTCTTTGCACAATGCTCATACACAATTTAACATCCAATATAATTCATCCAAATATTAATTACTTTCCAGAAACATATGACTGAATCAAGTGATACACTAGTAAAATAATGTAATGCGTCACATATTAGAGGATATCAATTCAATTATACAAGTTGTTCAATTGGTTCGGGCACACACTTTAAGTTTTGGTATCTCTTGTTATAGGAGGTGTTTTACACATTGGTTTGGTTTGATATTCCTGCTTTAAAAAATTTCAATTTGGTTGAGTCTGTAAAATCTTGGGGGTTTGGCTGGTGGTATTTTCTACAGTATTCTTGAAAAAAAAGTATACCTACATGCTCTTGTCTGTATTCACTTGTAGAAAGGACAACCTGTTTTCTGTTGATTCTGTACCAGGTCCAAAGCTGCAAGAGCAAAGAAGCTACTGCAGAAGAAAGAAACATTAAGGGAAGAAAGACGAGCTGCAGCATTAGCAGCTGGAGTTGAGTGGGAAAGTGACACTTCAGATGATGAACCTCCTGTAAGAAGCTTAACCAAATCCCCTTAGGAGCTGAATCAAATAATTTATTTCTCCTTTTACAAGTAAACCAACAATATTAGATGTGTTATCAAAACAACACTAAAATAAACGTTTTCGTATGTTTCATAAAGGGTTTGTGATGTTGTTTCCAAGTTGCCTGCACTTAATGCAGTTTGACCTGACCTTCTTGTTTGTCTGTTCATCTGATATCGAATGTCTTAAGCAGCATGTATGGAGAGAGCCTCCTTTGCCTAATCTCTTGAAAGATGAGGACCACCTTAGTCTCATCATAGAGGTTAGTGTTTTTTGTACACTTTGTGTATTCTTTGTTGGTACTTTGTGGTTATTATGGCACCTGCGTTTTCAAGATTCCTACATTTTACTTTTTTCTTATATGATCTAGTCATTCCTCTTTAAATTATCATTTGCTCTTTATGTGTTTCAATTGGGCGTCTCTAGCCATAGGCTAATTAGATCCACGGCAATCCGTTGTTTTAAGACATATTACGATGTTGAGTTTTTGAGTATCAATTTACGAACAAACAGTAACATTTTAATATGAATAATATTAGTATTACTTCAACAAAACACTATTTACGAAGTTCGAGAGTTGTACAAATTGACACGACTAAGGTGCAACTCCACCGCACACACGGACAATAGACAACAAAAGAAACTCACGTCTGGACTATACACCTACACCTCTCACTACTATACTACTGCTGGACCCCTCAACTCTCATTGCAACAAATGAAGGTCCCTACTCCTTTTATAGTTGCTCTAGATCTGAGAGACAGTTGCTAGATCACTCAGTTGGGCTAAGTGAGGTAAATATAGACCTTTCTAGAGAACTCAGCTTTAAGCAGCTCTTATTTCTCCATCCTGGTACGTTCTAGAGTTTTCTCCTTCTGCAAGATAAGGTGCTTGGCATCGCTTCAAAAAAAAACCCTGATGGGTCTAGAAATTTTGGAAGAGAGTAAGAGGAGGTGGTGATTTTCAAGAGACGAGCCACACCTATTTGGGTTATAAGCAACCAATGTTATCAATATACTATACTTTACGATTTTATTAAGTTAATTTCTACCTCCATCACAAAAAGCTGTCCCTTTCCTTGACTTAAACTTGACATTTTCCTTTCTTGTCTTCCCTTTTGAAAACGTTGTATTTCTCTGATGCAATAATTATGTAACTCGTGAAAATAATTTTTTTATATGGAGAAGTATAAGCAATATATTAAAAGTTCGAGCACTTTTTAGTTGGGACTATTTGTTGGGATGGAGGGAGTTATTAATCTATAACAAATGGAAAATCCCTGCATATAACAGAGCTTAGTGGTCAAAAACAATTCTGTAACAGACCATATGTAGTTGGGTTACTCGGACCAATGGCCAGGTTAAGTGTATTATAACAGCAATATGGTTTATTTTATCCTTGCTGAAATCCCTGCATATAACATAGCTTAGTGGTCAAAAACAATTCTGTAGCAGACCATATGTAGTTAGGTGTCTCGGAACCAAGGCCAGGTTAAGTTTGTTATAACAGCAATATGGTTTATTTTATCCTTGCTGCTCTACATATATGGAAGAGCATAATTCGCAAGACAAAAAAAATGGTTTCTTTGAAAAGTATCAATTAGGAAACGTCAACTTGGTTAGTTCAACCACCTACAAGAAGCTTAAGATTTATAAGTTAAAACTTAAAATGCAATGTAATAGGTACACAGTGAGCTACCAAACAATAAGGATGGGCACAGGGCAAGCATGACTGATATCGATAGTAGTGAAATGTATGAAGACGTGTCTAGAAAGAGAGAGGGTAAAAGAGGACATCAAAGGAAGAGTCGATTAATGGAGATGTTAATGTAACTCAAATCAGACCTCTCTAACCCTACTATCACACTACCTTTGTCCTGAGGATAATGACATTTGGATACAAAATTCAATTTTGAGTTGTGGAATCAAACTCTGATGTGTGTGTGTGTGTGTGTGTGTGTGTGTGTGAGAGAGAGAGAGAGAGAGAGAGAGAGAGAGAGAGAGAGAGAGAGAGAGAGAGAGTATTTGTACTGAGGTGTAGGAAACAATTTTTCAAGAACGGAATTAAACTTAAATGCACTAATCCTAAAGAAAAAAAAAAAAAAACTTGTATGCCTTACAATCATGCTGTCAGGCCTATTTGCCTTTACTTGTATATACAACCCACTTGGCCGTTGTCACAATTACTTGAAGTCGGCTTAATATTTAGAGAGAGATGACAAAAGTCTTATGCTGCCTTTGCTTGTACTCAACGTACCTTGACTTATTGAGGATGTTTAATGCTACCATTTCCTACGAAGTTCACACTGGGGGAAAGGGCCATATCAGATCATTTAATTTTGCTTTCGGCTGATGGCCTCTGCTGTGAGCTGTTCATTTGATTATTAACCAATGTCAGATTAGAGAACTTTCTTATTATTGATGGCCTAGGTCATTTCGAGAGTAATGTAATTCGTCAATCATCATTATTTCAGCTTGGTGAGGCTTGCCTATATATGTGACCTTTTGAGGTATGAGCTGAATGGGACAAAAAGAAAGAGATGCTATTTATGCGTAGGCTGATGTGGATTACCTTGTTGAGAATCGTGTATAAATTATCGTATTAGATCAATTTTGTGTGTCGCCATGCGGTAGCTTGGTTCTTAAGATTACAAGAGAATGAATCCTTAAACGATAAATGAAATGCAATACACGTATGTGTTAAAGAATAAACCAACATAATAGATTGTAAGCAATGAATTTCTGAATCACCTTGAGAAAAAGAAAGGTTTATGTCTTTGAGAATATGAGAGAAAGCCTGATCATGTTCAGCTTTGGTACCCAATGGATCAGGCTCAGATTGACTCATGAAAAATGCTTCCTAGCCTGATCAGACTAATATTCCGATCAAAAAGTGAAATCTTCGCGGGGCCTTATTCAATTGTGATGCTTCTCAGTATTGTTGCTACCGAAATAAAATTTGCTTAATTTCTTTGATGCTCTTGCTTGTTCTTTATTTCCATATTGATATGAAATCTGGAGTGAATATTTGTTTATCTTATTCTTCATAGTTATGCAAGGGCTTGACATCCTTACAAAGATACTGGGAAGCACTAGAAATCATTAATCTGAGTCTTAAGTTGGCATGTCACACTTTGTCTGTAGAGAAGAAGGAGGAGCTTCGGTCCCTTGGAGCACGTTAGTCCTGAACTTTATTTAATCGTAGATTTCTTTTTCGTATTCTCTCTTCAAATTTAAACATTCTTTCTGGATGCATTTTTGTCAAGGAAAATCAATTCGTTAAATGCAAAATGTCTTCAGTTGACAGCCTATTTGTTAAGAAACAAAAACCTGACTCCATTTATGATTGCTAAAGCTTTGAAATTATCTTTTTGGTGTCATACAGAAATAGCATATAATATTTCTGATCCTACAAATGGATGGGACTGTGCACGCCACATTGTCAATCAGAATCCATATAGCTTTGCAGCATGGAATTGCTACTACAAAATAATATCCAGGTAAGAAATATTTCTTTGAGGTAATGTAATTTGCTTTTGAGTTGCCTTGCGAAAGACTGTTTCAAGTTTCAACCACTTTGAAAAAGTGTAATCCTAAACGTACTGCTCAGATATAAGGATTTAGTAAAAATAAATAAAAATGTTAAAACATTTGGTGGCCCTGCTTATCGGTGCTTCCCTTCCAATTGATAAGACAATCTTAGATGCAGCCAGGAGTGCAAAGAACATGAAGCCTTTGAAACTGACCCGCACTTATAATTGTAACTTGAGGACATCATTCTTTTGTAGTTTTGAGGGTGATGGGCCAGGACCAGACACTGACACGGGTGCGCAATTAATCTGGCATGAGGAGTCTTTGCGAAGCAATTTGGTGATTCCATGAAGCTCTGAGATGGGGACAAGTTGTTATAGTTTACCTATTGGTTATTGTTGAAATTGTAGCAGACAGTCTACTTCCTAGAAGGGAAAGGCTACGATTTGGCAGAAGGTTACAAGGCAAACAGCAACGCAAGCCAGAATGCAATTGACTAATGTAATGACATTTTGCAGCAATCTAAGGATACGAGTCTCATATGACCATTCAAACTTGGATTGCTGAGAGAAATTTACAATCTGAATCGTTTTGAGTTTCCATGCTCACTAGTAAAGAAGAGGTGACAGGGAAGAGGCTGTATTTAAACTTCAGGAGGAAGAATCTTATGGGAAATATTGTACAAAAATCCATGGAAGAATTCTTAAATGGTTTGAACCCATGCATAAGAGCCTTATAATATAGTCAGAAACCTGTGAAAGTGAAATAAACATCATATTCAAATGCAGGATACTAAACATCCTAACATTATTACACCTAGTATAATAAAGCACTGAACCTTATCCTGAACTCATTATTAAAAAATTAATCCGTAGAGAATTATGCTGTTTGGTCCCGACACTTTTGGAAGCCATTGAAGGAAAGGATATTGGATATCACATCGATGTTTTAGACGTCTTCTCTATCATTAAGTGGAAGGCAACTCAGGGTGGCTCTTGGACCTGCAAGTTAATGGCATTTGTAAACTAAGCATTCACAATGGAATTTTAAATTCAAGCATCCACCGGACCACCATAGTTTCTTCGTGCAGTCATTAGTTGTTTGTTACTTGCACGTGTCTCCAAAAATATTTATGGTTCACAGGTGCATGCCCGCTGAAAACTCATATTTTACTCCCATATATAATACCCATTAAAATTGATTGCATCAACTCTGGTAATTATGTTTAACTCAACTTAGCATGTCCCAAAAATACTTTACCAACTCTCCATGGATATTTTCAGCTTCAATTTAAGTTTTCTGAAGAATGTAATGCTTTATGTATTTTCCTCATGGTTTATTTAATTTTCTGGAAATGACGTGGACCAGGTTGCATCAAATTTACCTAACAAATATGGGCTAAAATTAGTGTTTTCTATCTTCATTCTTGTGATGATAGAGCTGGATTAATAGGCAGTCAATCGGTGATTGTTCTAAACTTCTATAGTGTTTGTTTTGCAATTTAGATGTTGTTCAGCAGACTTATTTTTAAAATTCATTTAGAGCCTATTTTTTATTTTTATTTTCATGTTCTTATTATTATTTATTTTTTTCCCTATAGTTCAATGTTTTCAATCTTGTTCTTCTTATTTTCGAAAGGTTGAAGTTCATATGTGTTTTGTTGGATACCTCATTTGCCTACTTCTTTCCACAATTGTTTTCTTCTCTTTCTTCCCTTTTTTTAAAAAAAAAATATTATCAAATGTTTTTGGAGATTCAATCAGTACTTGGAAGTAATTTTCGTGTATCTTTATTTTAGTGATCTATTTTGTTTATAATGTATAGATTGGATAATCGGTATTCGAAGCATCAAAAGTTCATGCATGTAATGCGGATGAAACACAAAGATAGTGTACCACCATTTATCATTTTTGGAAATCAGCTAACTATGATAAGCCAGCATCAAGCAGCTGCGAAAGAGTATCTGGAAGCATATAGGTTGATGCCTGACAACCCTTTGATCAATCTTTCTGCAGGTATGTCTCTGCGGTTCTGTCCATTCACATTTGTTGGTTTGCAGGGAGCTTAACTGGATTCATGTTAATTCTGATTTGAAAAAAAATATTATGCGTCCTGTCAGGCGCCAGACACATCCCTCCTCCGTATTTCTAAGCTTGGTTGGCGTACAAGGAGCTTAAAATGTTTTTGTAAATCTTATTGCCAAACTTCTCAACAATGCTACTAGACATGAAGTAGCTTTCTTGCTAGAAACCCTAACCTTTCACTTTATAGCAATTAGCGAGAAAGTTAGCAAACATCTAAGATTCTGGCATCTAAGTCCCTCAGGTACCATTGGCAGATCCCCATAAGTGGGTCCAATGTGGACCATTTTGAAAACAAGGGTTTTTATTCTTGTTTATTTATAGGGTTGTAGTTGTGTTTGTAGAGTATACTCTAAAAATGAAAAGAAATAAGTCTGACTATCCTTTGTTGTGTGTGGAAGAAAAGATCATACTTCCATATTTATGATCGTTAGCGGACTAAGCTTCCAGAACTGCCCTGTGCTAAACATGGACAGGCCCGGCCCAGAGGGTGGGGCAGCTTGATCAATAGCCCAAGGTCAAAAGCTTAAGGGACCCAAAAAATATTTCTTCTATATGTAACCAATATATATATATATATAGATTAGTATATGAAATCAAATTTTGACTTGTTGGTAAGGTGTATAGATAATCTAGATTTGGTTTTAGGTTCAAATCTTGGCAATTGAAATGGCATTTTTATTTTTTCTTTTAGCTTTGGCTCTCCCTAGGTAGGCATCTATATTTGACTTCACTTTTTCAATTAGGTAACAAGTATTCAAAATATTGCAGGTTAGAAAAATAATTTATGATTAATCAATTGAATGATATATAATACAAAGGAGATTCAATCATCCATTTAACATGGATTAAATAATTTGAAGTAAAAAATAATCATAATATGAGTTATATTTTGATAATAAAAATATGCATACAAATTCGATGCATTTTTTAAATTGGGTATTAGGCCTCTTCTTCTAATTTTAAGCTAGGCCCATAAAATATTAGGACGGACCCTCAAAATGGACTACCATCCACCACTTCAAAACCTGAAGTTGTTGTCGTCTGTTGATAGATTCTCATCAGCCTATTGTCCCCCATGTCTCTTGACAAACATTGTATGATCGGCATAAACTATGCTTGAAGCCGAACTTTATCATAGCACTGTGAAATCTCTCAAACCATGCTCTAGAAGATTGTTTCAGCCCATATAAAGTTTTCTTGAGCTTACACACTTTTCCTACCGTAATGTGAGACGAAAAGTAGGGATGAATATCCATATAAACCCCTTCGTCTAAGTTGCCATAGGAAAGCATTCTTCACATCAAGTTGTTGAAAATTCCATCCTATTTGCGGCACAAGAGATTAAGATCCGAATAGAATTCATTTTGGCTTCATGAGCAAAAGATCTCCTGATAGTCAATTCCATACGTCTATATGTATCCCTTAGTCAACAAGTCCCGCTTTATACCTCAATTGATCCATCTGGCCTAACCATTTGCATCCAACAATTTTCTTGCCCACAGGAAGAGTTAGGAGATCCTATGTGCCACTCTCTGTTAGAGCGTTCATCTTTTCAATCATAGCACTTCTTCACTTTGGATCAAGCATTGCATCTTCTCGATAGGAACGGACGGCAAAGTGAAAACAATGGCACGATAGGAAGGGGATACAAAGTCTTAAGAAACAAAGTTAGAAATAGGATGCTTAGTACATGTTCTGGCACCAGCTATGGAAAGATTAAGATCGGTTATCGTTTGTATTGGAGGAAGGGGCAACTGTAGGCGGACTAACTTCCGAATCAGACAATTGAGGGGGTGAAGTAGCATCTCCATAGTGTCTGCGGGAGTATGTCAGTAAATCCGATCCATCAAGTGTGCCAAGTCTCAGACACGCTCTCCATTAGGTGGTGCATAACAGAAACAGGAATAGAAGGAGGCTCCATGTTTATTCCGTTATTTTCTAAATCATCCTCCCGGAGGGGTGAACATGAGTCAAATGAGTAATAATAGGTTGACTCCCAATACATGACATCATGACTAACAAAAACTCCATGAGTGGGATGATGAAAACATTTTTACCCCTTCTGAGTTGGGAAATATTCAACAAAGACACATTTAAGAGCGCTGGTATCTAACTTCCCACGCGAAGGAGCAGAGTTTTGAATAAAACAAAGCAGAGTTTTGAATAAAACAAACACCGAAGTGGAAGAGGGTGCATTGAAGTGTTAGGGAGAAACGATGCTAGAGTTTTAAACTTGTGAACATTAGAGGGAAGACGGTTGGTTAAGTATGATGCATTTAAAATTGCATTTCCCTATAAAAAGCTAGGAACATGCATAGTTAACATGAGATACCTAGCAACTTCTAAAGGATGATCATTTTTCTCCCCTTGTTCGGAAGTTTTAACATCAAGTGATATGGTGAACAATGCCATTAGAAGACAAGTAAGACTCAAAATCATGTTTACGGACTCTGTACCATTGTAACGAAATTGTGTATGAAGTATAGTATAAAATAATTCCAAAATCGAGTTAGCTTCACACTTTCTTAGACACACTCAAACACTTCGTTTTTGTGACTAAGTAAATAAATCTAAGTGAGACGTGTATAACAATCGATAAATATAACATACCATCTATAACCAGAACGACCAAAAACCTAAGATGGGCCCCAAACATTAGAATGCATAACAGAAAATGGAGTCATTCTCCTCTAATTGCTAATAGGATAACCGGAACGTTTGTGCTTTGCTAGTGCACATAGTTCACTAAGAAAATTAGACGTACTATTGTTTAGTTAAAGTAAGAAAATCATATACTAAAACACCAAAACAGGGATGACCAACACGTCTATGCCATGAATGTAAAGACTCTAAAAGAGAGCTAGTAGATACTTGGTGAGCTATAGGTGGAGATGTAGACACATTCTCCAAAACATGCAATTCATTGTGAACTCTACCCCCACCAATCATCAAAAACGTCGCTATGTCATGAAAAACACGGTGAGATGAAAAAAATGTTGCGGAACGATTTAGAGACTCGGTAAGACGCTTAACGGGTTACAGATTTGAGGTAAATGACAGAACATGCAATATGGACTTCAAGGAGAACAATGAGTAGAACCTTTCCCTATAATAGGTGAAAGGGGTCCATCTGCTGTATAATCCGAATTGTATCCTGTTCGGACACATAAGCTAAAAAAGTTAGAAGAATGTGTCGTATAATCATAGGCACCGGAATCAATGATCCAGGAGCTAGAGGATTGTATATACGTCAATGAGGAAGCCATACCTGTATGCGTAAAGTGAGAGGAAGTGGAAGGAGCCGATAGCAAGCTGTAAAGTGTGGTCATCTCGGAAGAGGTCAGAGATGTTGCTTTTACTACGGGACTAGGAGTATCCATACGAGATGTATGTATTACTGTATCGACGATTTCCCACTTAGTCATGACCTCTGCCACAGCCACTACCATGAAGGTGGGGGTATAGCAAGAAGCACATATCACGAGTGTGCCTCGGTCTCTAGCAATGATCACACATAAGTAGACTTCTATCAACAAAGGTGGATGTTACCGCAGCCGGAGGTAGAGTAGCAATAAGGGCAAACCGATCAGCTGGTTCCGGACGAGAATCCATAGTATGTTGTTGATTTTCCTCCCCCAAAATTCGAGAATGTGCAGCCCGAACATCAGGGAGTGAGATCCTCTAATAGGCCCTAGCATCTTTTGGACATTCCGCTCTAAAGACGCGATATTGGTCCATTTCGATTCACAACTAGTAAACTTAGAGTACTCAGCCAAAGACCTGCCATCCGTTTGAGCTTTCACTCGATGTCATACACCTTGGAGCAATTGATGGAATGTGAGTGTTTCCTCTAACCGAACTCCAAATTTCATGACTGATTTTGGGAAAAAGATAACTCTTCCAAATATTTGGTTCTATTGAGTTATATAGGCATCTCTTCACACCATGGCATTGTCCGATATTCCACTGATAAACCTTTGCATCCTATTAGTTTGAATGGAGTGTTAGCAAGCTTTCCACCATGCTTGATAGTTTATACCATCCAATATCATGGAGTTAATCACTAGGGCGGAGTTGAGATGAGCTCCTCTACTTGCTTCATTGGAAATGGTCTTAACTTCTAAAGATTAAAGTTTAAGCACTCTCAAAAATCAAGCCAAATAGCAATAAGAAAGGGACTCCCTTGAGCTAAAAAAAAGAAACCAAACAACCCCAAGATAAGATCTGATAACCCATATACAAACTCCATATAGCACAAGTTTCCACTCAGAAATCAAGGCAAAAACAAAAAACTACAAATTCAAAGCCAAGTTACCAGAATTGTTCACAGCTCAAAACACCAAGAAAACCAAGTTTGATCAACACACCTCCACAATATTCAGACTCGCCGGAAGATCGCCTACCAACCCTGAAAAAATCTGGCCGAAAAAGCAAGTGACGCGCGGCGGTGGCGTGTGGTGACGCGTGCAGTCCCCAATGGAGCTCAAAAATTCACGGGAGGCTTGGTTTTCCTTTTCCTCTATGAACACCTGGTACTCTCAGATTTCCATGGGTATCTCTCTAGCCTAGCGCTCTGATACCAAGCCAACCTTGGTTAGAGAGGGAGAGAAAACAGATCTGGTATATTTTTGTATATGAACCTTGCTGAAAAATCTATCCCTTTACAACTACACTTCTACTACATATACATATTACACTAATCTCCCTAGGCACAAATGCTACACAATATTAACCCATTACTTCTAACAACTTTGATTTCAAACCTACATCCAAAAGATTTTGGGCCAAATGTATCTTCTTGCACCTTCAACCATACAAGAAACATTCTCTTTCCTGCGAAATTTTCTGGAAGTGCCGCCTTGCTTTTCTGAAGCACTCCCTAATTCTTGTAAAGATTGCCAACAATGTGCAGATGCCTCACAACCCCAAAAACTATCTAGTTTTTGATGTCTCTCTATTGTCAATCATTACTTGACAATTACAATGTAAACAGGACAGAGAGAGAACCAAGGGGTAGAGAGAGTGAAAAATAGCTTTAACTCAATATACTTTGATGTCAAACATACATCCAAAAGTTCTTTTTTTTTTTTTTTTGGGGGGGGGGGGGAAGTGGCGGGGGCAGCACACAAATTAAAGTAATAATATCAGCAGAACTATGCTATCATCTACTAAAGAAGCAATTTTATTAAAATTCTTACACCCCACCCAGCTATCATACTAGAAATAGCTGTCAGTTTCTCCATCCTAAATTTTCTTTGCCTGAAAGAAACAATAACATGGTTCCCCAACGACTATGTACTGGTTCCTTGGTCCTTTCTCTTCTCAGATAGCACTTCGGAAGTTGTATTCAAGCTTGTTTTACACTCAGTGTAAAGTGGCAATTAAGCTCTATATGCTTTGTCCTTTCGTGGAACCCTGGGTTGCTAGCAATATGCATGGCAACTTGGCTATCACACCCACAGTTTCATTGGTAAGCTGAGCTGACTTCAAATCCAGTTTCTTTCAAGCAGTGATGTACCCACATGATTTCTTGGGTACTCTGACCCATGGCACGATACTCAGATTCTGCTCGTGACGTTGCCACTATACTTTGTTTCTTACTTCTCCATAAGACTAAGTTTCCACCCACAAACACAAAATACCCCGTAGTAGACTTCCTGTCCTCCGGTGAACTAGCCTAATCAGCATCCGTGAAGGCCTCAACTCGCATATGCCCATGATCTGTTTACAAGATCTCTCTACTAGGCAACCCGTCCAATTACTTCACTATCCCGATCAAAGCATTTTAACAACAGTCGGATTAACCATATATTGGCTTACTACACCGGGTGGAAAAATAATGTTCGGACGAGTCACAACAAGGTAGTTAAGCTTACCGCCCAATTTTCGATGCTGGTCAGGATCTTCAAATCGATCTCCTTTACCACTTACAAGTTTGACACTCAGATCCATTGGTGTGGCATACTTCCTTTTTGAAATGAGTATCCCTATCTTGGATCGACTCATTTCAATCCTTTGTGAAATGAGTATCCCTCTCCGATGGCAGCCGGGATTGGCGGAGTCAGAATCGCCTCTTTTTCTCGAGCACGCACATGTCTTCGGATCCTCCATCGGATCTCTCAATCTCAAGATACAACCAAATCTTTACCTAAAACCCATCAAAAAAACCTTGCCTTCTTTTCTCAGCTTATTTCTGTTTTCCCTTCTACTTAGTTTAGTTGTGAACAAATCAAAAACTCATGATACCATGTTAATTATCAACAAGATAACTAGAAAAGAGGTGAGAGAAAGGAGTCTGATATTTTCTTTTTATATCTTCACAATGCCTACAGCTAAAGCACATATAGTAAGACTCATGTATACACATCGAACCTTGCACTCACTACAATACCACAAAGGTCCGTACATTCATAATATATTAATAATTATATTTTATTTAGATAATACAATATTTCATAGCTAATATCATTAACTATAGTTATTAGCTAATTACAAAGTTAAGTTGGGGAATATAAATTTACGTGATTTGCTTATAATACACATCTAACCTTGCACTCACTACAATACCACGAAGGTTCGTACATTCATAACGTATTAATAATTATATCTTATTTAGATAATACACTATTTCATAGTCAATATCATTAACTATAGTTATTAGCTAATTACGAAGTTGAGGAATCTAAATTTACGTGATGGGCTTATAATTAAATTTTACAAATAAGGTGCTTACATGGCGATATGCGTTTCACCAATTTTAATAATATAGCGGAGCGATTTCTCAGAAATGATGAATGATGCTCCGATGGTTAGGACAGCTGTATAACCAATTGCAGTCTATGAAAAAATCCTGAATGAATCTATTTCTTTTGTCTTCAATGTTTTTCTTATGCTTTATTCACTTGATAGTCATTTATTAATGATGGGCCATGTTTTCTTCTTCAGGAACAGCCTTAATCAACTTGGCCCTTGGGCTCAGAGTTCAAAACAAGCATCAATGTGTTGTACAAGGCTTAGCGTTTCTATACAACAATTTGCGTATTTCTGAAAACAGCCAGGTATATAGTTTGCTTTTGGCTTAATCATAGAGTAATATGTCTTCTTCCTGATTATTATTTATTTAGTCTTCGCCTCATCTTACCTGTTACAGTTATGCTGTATCACTTCATTTGAACTAGAATCTATTTTACAAAAATACTTTCCATGTTACATTTTGAAATTGTTTCTGAACTCCAGTTCTGTGTTTGCATAATTCTTCTTCAGATTGTCTATTCGCTCCTTTTGTTATTCTCTTTCTTTTGTTTACGACCCTATGTTCCAATCATTCAGTAAATATCATAAGGGGAAGGACGTGGGTGATGCAGAATAGCTAGTGGTGAATGGCTTTATGTGAAGGGTAGGGTTCTGCATTGGAGTTCTATTTTCCTGATCTTGAAGATGGAATTCACTAGCTACCTAGCGGCATTAGGAAGTTGATTGTGATAAGGTGCTGTGATGGTCGATTGTGCTAGGATTTTGTGTGAAGTTATTGTGTTTCAGCAGCAGGTGTTTAGTTGTCATGCTGGAGAGTGTCGTGGTTATATAGAGTGGTGCTGGATATGGTCCCACAGGAGTGGATTTAGCGACTATTTATCTTTACCAAATACAGCCGTGACTTGGGATTTGGTTAATTTGTTGTCCTGGTATGGACATTGGGTTTGAGGCATGCCCTGTTGCAAGGCAGTGGTGGTGATTCTGTAATGGTGAGGCAGGAATTTGTTGACTAATTGAATAATGTGAACTTGAAGGTTGTTATTAGGTATGGAGATCTTTGTGAGGCGCTGTAGTTTGTCCCATGGCTAAATAAATGTTGAACAATTATGAATACCAGAAGGAAAAGAACCATATGCTGATACCCATCGATGGCTTCTTGCACTCACTCCATCACCATGAAATGTGTATCTACTACTCTTCATCTCTGTTTTGAATGAAATGGCACACTCCCTGGCCTCTAGGTAATATTGTTTCTTCCCCTGCAGAAAATCCTCAGTAGCCTGTTTTACTATTCCATTTTCATTGATAGACACGCATACTCATCCATATCAACCAATGATAAACGAAGACAGCGGCTGCGATACGTTAAGATATGTTACGCATGTTTCAAGCCTTCTTCTATCTGGGTTGATGGAAGACCACGTAATATGCATTCAACACCCCTACGTCCATTCTGGACTAGGAACTTAAATTTAAGCAACCTTCGAAGAATACTGACCAAAATCCTTTATTTTTCCACTATGGCTCATTTGTCACATCCACTTGAGACTGCTCATCAAACAATTTTATTTTTTTGTTCAGCAACCAATAATTTTATTAAATATTAGATCTCAACACAGTTACAGTGAGATGCTACAATATGGACCGAGATAATCCAAGTATGTAACAAAACTTTGCCACATGCCAACATCGACTGAAACCAATAAAATTTCTGAGTAACCAGGAAGTAGCAGCCATATTATCATAGACTATGTAATGTCATCCATAAAAACTCCTGCCTTGAAACTACCCGAGGCTATTTTCACATCATGGTGCTACCACCTTTTAAACTGCTCCAGTGTAGCTTGTCCATCCTTGAAACAAGAAGTTTTCACATCTTTAGGGGAATTCATCATCAGACGATAATTAATTGCTTATTGATAAATGAACTCACTCTTGGTAAATCTACTTTGCAGGAAGCCTTGTATAATGTTGCTCGAGCATATCATCACGTTGGTCTTGTTTCCCTTGCTGTCACATACTATGAAAAGGTTCTTGCTGTCCGTGAACAGGATTACCCTATTCCGAAGCTGCCAAATGAGACTCGAGATGTTACTAATAATAGGACATCTGGATATTGTGACCTTAGGAGAGAAGCAGCTTATAACTTGCATTTGATTTACAAAAGGAGTGGAGCACTTGATCTGGCTAGGCAGGTGCTAAAAGATCATTGTTCATTTTGATCATCAACATTTGTGTCCAAGGGTGTCTAGCATTTCACAGGTGTTCCTTTCTTTAAACCAACTTTCGTGCCAACGTTAAAATAAAATGTTGTGTTAAAACATTTCTATTAGAAACTCCTTAACTAAGTTTTGCTGGTTATATAAAAATTTTCTGTCATTCATCTTGAGAAAGGAAAAAAGAAACCGGCATCCAAGTTTTTTTTTTTTTTTTTTTTTCAATTGCTGGTTATATATATCATGTTCATTGATTTTACTTTTTTCTTTGTATAGCGATGAAGGTTACTATTTTGTTTTAGGGTTAACGTGGAGAAACCCCCCTGTGGTTCACGGGTGCGAGGTTTGAGCCCCTTGTGCTTCATTTGGTGAGGGATAACCCCCCCCCCCCCGACGGGA